>JACEEZ010023663.1:676426-678926 GCA_016584305.1 Chionoecetes opilio | reverse complement strand
GCGATACATACATAGGTAGTGATACATAACAGCGATACATACATAGACAGTGATACATAACAGCGATACATACATAGGTAGTGATACATAACAGCGATACATACATAGGTAGTGATACATAACAGCGATACATACATAGGTAGTGATACATAACAGCGATACATACATAGGTAGTGATACATAACAGCGATACATACATAGACAGTGATACATAACAGCGATACATACATAGGCAGTGATACATAACAGCGATACATACATAGGCAGTGATACATAACAGCGATACATACATAAGACAGTGATACATAGACAGTGATACATACATAGACAGTGATACATAACAGCGATACATACATAAGTAGTGATACATAACAGCGATACATACATAGGTAGTGATACATAACAGCGATACATACATAGGTAGTGATACATAACAGCGATACATACATAGGTAGTGATACATAACAGCGATACATACATAAGTAGTGATACATAACAGCGATACATACATAGGCAGTGATACATAACAGCGATACATACATAGACAGTGATACATAGACAGTGATACATACATAGACAGTGATACATAACAGCGATACATACATAGGTAGTGATACATAACAGCGATACATACATAGACAGTGATACATAACAGCGATACATACATAGGCAGTGATACATAACAGCGATACATACATAGACAGTGATACATAGACAGTGATACATACATAGACAGTGATACATAACAGCGATACATACATAGGTAGTGATACATAACAGCGATACATACATAGGTAGTGATACATAACAGCGATACATACATAGACAGTGATACATAACAGCGATACATACATAGGTAGTGATACATAACAGCGATACATACATAGACAGTGATACATAACAGCGATACATACTAGAGTGATACATAACAGCGATACATACATAGACAGTGATACATAACAGCGATACATACATAGGTAGTGATACATAACTGATACATACATAGGTAGTGATACATAACAGCGATACATACATAGTTAGTGATACATAACAGCGATACATACATAGACAGTGATACATAACAGCGATACATACATAGGTAGTGATACATAACAGCGATACATACATAGGTAGTGATACATAACAGCGATACATACATAGGTAGTGATACATAACAGCGATACATACATAGGTAGTGATACATAACAGCGATACATACATAGACAGTGATACATAACAGCGATACATACATAGGTAGTGATACATAACAGCGATACATACATAGGTAGTGATACATAACAGCGATACATACATAGGTAGTGATACATAACAGCGATACATACATAGGTAGTGATACATAATAGCGATACATACATAGACAGTGATACATAACAGCGATACATACATAGGTAGTGATACATAACAGCGATACATACATAGACAGTGATACATAACAGCGATACATACATAGACAGTGATACATACATAGACAGTGATACATAACAGCGATACATACATAGGTAGTGATACATAACAGCGATACATACATAGGTAGTGATACATAACAGCGATACATACATAGGTAGTGATACATAACAGCGATACATACATAGGTAGTGATACATAACAGCGATACATACATAGGTAGTGATACATAACAGCGATACATACATAGACAGTGATACATAACAGCGATACATACATAGGTAGTGATACATAACAGCGATACATACATAGGTAGTGATACATAACAGCGATACATACATAGGTAGTGATACATAACAGCGATACATACATAGACAGTGATACATAACAGCGATACATACATAGACAGTGATACATAACAGTGATACATACATAGACAGTGATACATAACAGCGATACATACATAGGTAGTGATACATAACTGATACATACATAGACAGTGATACATAACAGCGATACATACATAGGTAGTGATACATAACAGCGATACATACATAGACAGTGATACATAACAGCGATACATACATAGACAGTGATACATAACAGCGATACATACATAGGTAGTGATACATAACAGCGATACATACATAGACAGTGATACATAACAGCGATACATACATAGACAGTGATACATAACAGCGATACATACATAGACAGTGATACATAACAGCGATACATACATAGGTAGTGATACATAACAGCGATACATACATAGGTAGTGATACATAACAGCGATACATACATAGACAGTGATACATAACAGCGATACATACATAGGTAGTGATACATAACAGCGATACATACATAGACAGTGATACATAACAGCGATACATACATAGGTAGTGATACATAACAGCGATACATACATAGGTAGTGATACATAACCGATACATACATAGGTAGTGATACATAACAGCGATACATACATAGACAGTGATACATAACAGCGATACATACATAGACAGTGATACATAACAGCGATACATACATAGACAGTGATACATAACAGCGATAC
>JACEEZ010023663.1:668926-671426 GCA_016584305.1 Chionoecetes opilio | reverse complement strand
GGAGGGTATTGAAACAGGTGGAAGAGCAAAATAAAAGAGGGGGAAGAGGCAGGTCAAGGTGGAAGAGGGGTTGAAAGGGATGTGGAAGAGGGAAGGTGAGGTGGAAGAGGGAGTGTATAGAGGGGTGGAGGCAGGACGAGGTGGAAAAGGGAGGGGTTGAATAGGGTGGAAGGGAGAGCGGAGGCAAGGCGAGGTGGAAGGGAAGGGTGGAAGAGGGAGAGTAAGGAGGAAGGGAGAGGTGGAAGAGAGAACATAAGAACATAAGGAAGCTACAAGAGGCCGTGAGACCTACACGAGGTAGTTCCTGTTACTGAACACTACCTACATCCACCTTTCATCCCCATCCATAACACTGTCCAGCCTCCATTTAAAGCTCCCTATTGACTCCACACTAACCACCTGACGACTGAGTCCATTCCCATCATATACCACCCTATTGTGAACACCCTTATTTGTGAACCAGTTTTTCCCTATTTCCTTTTTAAATCTGCACTGTCTAGCCTCCTTTTAAAGCTCCCTATTGACTCCGCACTAACTACCTGACGACTGAGTCCATTCCAATCATTTACCACCCTATTTGTGAACCAGTTTTTCCCTATTTCCTTTTTAAATCTGCACTGTCTAGCCTCCTTTTAAAGCTCCCTAATGACTCCGCACTGACCACCTGTCTACTGAGTCCATTCCCATCATTTACCACCCTCTTTGTGAACCAGTTTATATGGACCTATGGGGTGAAATAGGGTCTGGTATTGGTCATCACAAAACTACCCCATAATTGTGTTCAGCGGACCCGAAAACCTGGCAGGACCAATTTTAATGGAAATCTAGAATGTCGAAAATTTCTCTTTGGTTTTACAAGGGTCCATGGGTCAAAATAGGGTGAAGCATTGTAGCAGTGAGAAAATTTACGCCAGATTCGTGATCAGCGAGACACAAAGCCGCTAGGGACCGGTTTTCATGAGAATCTGAGGTGTGAAAATTTTCCCGAAAATCTGCAGGGGTTAACCTTAGAATTTTTGGCATTTTGACGAGAAATCATGTTTTTTTATAATAACTCGAAAACTATGAGATTTAAGTAATAGTTGTATAGAGGAATGCGAGAATAGGCCAAGACCTTTCGTATGAGCTATTGCAGAATCCATACCGAGTAATATAGTAGAAAATAATGTATATCTATATTTCCATAAAACATTAATTATCTCAGAAAGTATATAAGATAATTGAATTCTGAAGACATCATTGGATAGAGCGGGGCAAGGGTGACAAGGCTTATGTACCTGTATACCCATAGACCAATAGTTACGTTGTGAAATAAAAAAAACATGTTCGTCGACAAACCCAGTCACTTTTTTCAGCGACCAAAAATCCGAAGAAAAAAATACACCACAGATTCGTGAAAACTGTTGCTGAAATAAACTGTAGATCATTAAAGGTGCAGAAATATTTGCCTTAAAGGTGTATTTTTGAGGAAAGAATTATTGGCGAGAGAAATGGAGGGATGACTATTGATGGGAGGGTTGATGTGGAGGTGGAAGAGGGTTGATGTGGAGGTGTTGATGAGGTAAAGGGGGGTGGAGGCAGGGCGAAATGGAAGGGGGTGGAAGAGGCAGGCAGGACAGGTGGAAAAGGGAGGGGTTGAAAGGGGGTGGAAAAGGTTGATGTCGGGTGGAAGAAGGAAAGTAAGGTGAAGGGAAGGGGTTGAAAGGGGGTGGAAGAGGCAGGGTAAGGTGGAAGGGAGGGGTTGATGTGGAGGTATATAGGTGGAAGAGGTATGGCAAGGTGGATGGGAGGGGTGGAGTAGGCAGTGGTTCTACTTTCTACCGCCATTCAAACACTTGCATTTTCCGTCCGCGTCACGGCAGATGCCACGCCAGGTAGGAGCTTACAGAGGGTTATTTTTTTCTCTCGATTTTTTTTTTATTCGCGAAATGACTTAAAAATCTGCTGACGTCGGCAATTTGCATGTCATCAAAGAGAGAGAGAGAGAGAGAGAGAGAGATGCTTCATATTCTTTTTTCACATACTCTATAAAACTATCATTCAAGTATAGCCTCTCTCTCACTCACTCACTCTATCTATCTATCTATCTATCTATCTATCTATCTATCTATCTATCTATCTATCTATCTACTCACCTATCTCTCTTTCTCTCTGTCTGTCTTTCTCTTTATCTATCTATCTTTCATTCAAGTATAGCTCTCTCTCTCTCTATATCTATCTATCTATCTAATTATATCATTCAAGTATAGCTCGCTCTCTCTCTCTCTCTCTCTCTCTCTCTCTCTCTCTCCTCTCTCTCTCTCTCTCTCTCTCTCTTCCTCTCTCCCCTCTCTCTCTCTCTCTCCTCTCTACCTATCTACCTATCTCTCTCTCTCTCTCTCTCTCTCTCTCTCCTCTCTCTCTCTCTCTCTCTCTTCTCTCTCTCTCTCTCTCTCTCTCTCTCTCTCTCTCTCTCTCTCTCTCTCTCTCTCTCTCTCTCTCTCTCATCCTGTCATCCGTT
>JACEEZ010023663.1:661426-663926 GCA_016584305.1 Chionoecetes opilio | reverse complement strand
AAATCGCCGCCGCAGCCCAACCGCTTCGAGATCTTCTGAAGCAAAACCGTATTTGGGCATGGACCGAACACCACGAGGCAGCATTCCTCGAGGTGAAAAGGGTGCTTATATCACCACCCATCCTGGCATTCTTCGATCCGAAACTGCCGACTGTACTGCAGACGGATGCTGCCAGAACGCGAGGGTTGGGATTCGTGCTAATGCAGAAACACGGGGACTTCTGGCGTATGGTTCAGTGTGGTTCACGTTTCCTCACCGATACAGAGAGTCGGTATGCTGTAATTGAGTTGGAGCTGGCTGCTTGCGTATGGGCATGTCAGAAGTGCCGGATATTCCTAGCAGGTTTGCCTCACTTCGATCTGGTAGTGGATCACCGCTCGTTGGTGCCCATTTTGAACCATAAGCTTCTGTCAGAGATAGAAAATCCGCGGCTGCAGCGTATGCGTGAGAAGTTAATCCTGTCCACAGCGCCATGTGTTATTCTTCCTGACTGGCTAGGACACAGGAAACACTTTAATGTGGCAACGTCTTTACTTGTGAAGGCAGATACAGACAGCATGCCAGCCGGACTAACTCTGTCCGGGTGGGCTTCCGAACCCTAGGAGGTGAGCTCGTCTGAAGCTATGCTCGAAACAGTCGAGCCTAACATTTCAACTGCTAATTAACAATACAACAAGGTTGTGTGAAAATTTATATTGTATAAGACTCTCTCTCTCTCTCTCTCTCTCTCTCTCTCTTTCTTTCTCTCTCTCTCTCTCTCTCTGTCTCTGTAAATATTTGCCTGTTTCTCTGTATAGTTTTTTTTAGGTTGTGTGAAAATTTATATTGTATAAGACTCTCTCTCTCTCTCTCTCCTCTCTCTCTCTCTCTCTCTCTCTCCCTTCTCCTCTCTCTCTCTCTCCTCTCCTCCTCTCTCTCTCCTCTCTCTCTCTCTCTCTCTAAATATTTGCCTGTTTCTCTGTATAGTTTTTTTTTTAGGTTGTGTGAAAATTTATGTTGTATAAGACTCTCTCTCTCTCTCTCTCTCTCTCTCTCTCTCTCTCTCTCTCTCTCTCTAAATATTTGCCTGTTTCTCTGTATAGTTTTTTTTTAGGTTGTGTGAAAATTTATGTTGTATAAGACTCTCTCTCTCTCTCTCTCTCTCTCTCTCTCTCTCTCTCTCTTCTCTCTCTCTCTCTCTCTCTCTCCTCTCTCTCTCTCTCTCTCTCTCTCATCTCTCTCGTCTTTGTCTATTTCGTTTCTCTTTCTGTAACTTTCTCGCGTTTTTGTCTCTTTTATTTCGTTTATCCTCTCTCTCTCTCTCTCTCTCTTCTCTCTCTCTCTCTTCTTCTCCACTCTCTCTCTCTCTCTCTCTCTCTCTCTCTCTTCTCTCTCTCTCTCTCTCTCTCGGGCGTATTAACGTAGGGGGTGTGGGTGTGGGGTGGGGGGTGGAGAGAAGAGAAAGGGAGGGAGGGAGGGTTCGCGTGTGTGTCAGAGCTGAGTTGTCGCCGTGGTAGTGAAAGTGGCGAGAGAGAGAGAGAGAGAGAGAGAGAGAGAGAGAGAGAGAGAAGAGAGAGAGGGGGGGAGGGGGACGCCAGGTATGTAGTAAGTACTGACGCCGTGTGAGTGTCAGAGGGAAAAGTTGTCTGTGGTTGTGGTCAGATTGCGTAACTGTGTGTGTGTGTGTGTGTGTATTCATCTAGTTGTATTTTACAGGGCCTGAGCTACACTCCTATGGCCCCGTTTCCATATCTACATTGTATTTTGCTTCTATAGTGTGTGTGTGTGTGTGTGTGCGTGTATGTGACTGTTTTGTGTGTGTGTGTGCGTGTATGTGTGTGCGTGCGTGCTGTTATGGCAAGGCTCAGCACAGTGCTTTGTTCGTGGGCCGTGACCGTATAGCATCATCATCATCAGCAGCAGCAGGAGGGGGGGTCGGCCTTTGTGTCTTGAGAAAAAGGTCGCCGCTTTGGACATGGTGACTGCCTCGATCCAGCCAGGGAGAAATGTCATCATCATCATCATCATGCTCTTCACCCAGGGTCTTGTACACGCGAGCCAGACACGCGATCATCAGTTTCACCCTCCCGGTTCGAGTTTGGAGCTCATTATTACCGATCTTTGTGTAATGCTGGGACCTCACACACCACACACTCCCATCCCCTTGCTCAAGGGGGTCAGTAACCGCCTAATTTTGTCATCGAAAAATCCAGGGGAGCAGTGAGGACTCGAACTGGTTACCACAGAATCGCAGGGCAGCACGCTATCCACTTGACCATCGTGGGTGTTGTGCGGCAGTAATAATAATAATAATAATAATAATAATAGTAATTTTATTCTCGCCCAGAGGCATACAGACAAAAAACAAAGCAATATGAACAAGCCAAGGAGTAAACTTAAGTACTAGAGCAAAAACAAAAACAAGAACAAAGTGACGGGCTGCCTTGATGAATGGGGAGCCAGTGGTCGCCATGCTCCCAATGTTACAGCAGTCAGTCTTGTGTGTCAGCCTGAGGTGTAC
>JACEEZ010023663.1:523926-656426 GCA_016584305.1 Chionoecetes opilio | reverse complement strand
GAAGAGTAGGGAAGGTTGGGGAAGAGAGGGAGGAGTAGGGAAGGTTGGGAGAGAGGGAAGGTATGGGGAAGAAGAGGGAAGGTTGGGGAAGAGAGGGAGGAGTAGGGAAGGTTGGGGAAGAGAGGGAGGAGTTGGGAAGGTTGGGAGAGAGGAAGGTTGGGGAAGATAGGAGGGAAGGTTGGGGAAGAGAGGGAGGAGTAGGGAAGGTAGGGGAAGAGAGGGAAGGTTGGGGAAGACTTATGGAGGGGGAAGGTTGGGGAAGAGAGGGAGGAGTTGGGGAGTGAGGGAAGAAGGGGGTGGGGAGGTTGGGGAAGGAGAGGAGAGACTAGGAGGGGGAATGAGGGTGAGGGGAGGGAAGGTTGGGGAAGGAAGGGAAGGAGGGAATTAAAGGTGGGGATTGATAGAAGGGGATACATTTAATAAAGTGTGTGTGTGTGTGTGTGTGTGTGTGTGTGTGTGTGTGTGTGTGTGTGTGTGCCATCTGGCCAGGGCAAATACAGTAATGCCCTGGCTTTAGGCTTGATGGCTACAGTTGTATGATGAAGGGTGAGTCAACGATAGGATATATGGATTAATTACTGAGAGAGAGAGAGAGAGAGAGAGAGAGAGCGTATTTTCCATTGTAATTTGGGTACCATTAGATTATTTTTAGTGACTATAAGCAATATTTTATAGCTATGACCTGTTTAGTATCCTTGTCCACTAACTAATTTGGTATATTCAGTGACTTTTCGTAATTTTTATGGCTGACAACAGACAATTTTGATGAATGGAAATGATTGGAATGGACTCAGTGTCAGGTGGTCAATGCGGAGTCAATAGGGAGCTTTAAAAGGAGGCTAGACAGTGTTATGGATGGGGATGAAAGGTGGATGTAGGTAGTGTTCAGTAACAGGAACTACCTCGTGTAGGTCTCACGGCCTCTTGTAGCTTCCTTATTTTCTTATGTTTTTATGTTCTTACTACTACTACTACTACTACCACTACCACTATCACTACCACTACCACTACCACTACCACTACCACTACCACTACCGCTACCACTACCACTACCACTACCGCTACCACTACCACTACCACTACCACTACCACTACTACTACTACTACTACTACTACTGTTGTCACTTGTAGTCTCTTGTAGCTTCCTTATGTTCTTATGTTGTTATGTACAGGCAACAGGAACTACCACGTGTAGGTCTCCCAGCCTCTTGTAGCTTCCTTATTTTCTTATGTTCTTATGTTCTTACTACTACTACTACTACTACTACTACCACTACCACTACCACTACCACTACCACTACCACTACCACTACTACTACTACTACTGTTGTCACTTGTAGTCTCTTATAGCTTCCTTATGTTCTTATGTTCTTATGTAATTTTCTGGCCCACCCACTAACCGAGTCCCCGTGTCCGCAGGTGCCCGTGTCTCTGGCCATGTCGAGTATGAACAGCGGAGGGGGACACCACCAGTACCAGCAGCAGCAGCAGCAGCACCAGCACCCGCAGCACCAGTCTCAGCACCAGCAGCAGCAACAGGCCGTCCATATCCACGCCCATGCCCGGGGCCCTTCCTCCATGATGTGTGCCACCCCCACCCCGCCCCACCACGCCCACCACCTCACCACAGGCCATGTCCAGGCTGCACCACATCAAGTAAGTCACCACCACACACCACACATCACCACACACACACACCCACACCACCACCACACACAAACACACCCACACCACACACACACACACACACACAAACACACAGACAGACACACACCACACACCACACACACACACACACACACACACACCACACACACACACCACAACACACACACACACACAACACACACAGGACACACACACACACACACACACACACACACACACACAAGGTACTCTGTAGTGTAGCGGTTAGCACGCTCGGCTCACAACCGAGAAGTCCCGGGTTCAATCCCCAGGCGGAGCGAAGACAGACGGGCGGTCTTCCTAAAAACCCGAGCCCCTGTCCACCCAGCAGTGAATGGGTTCCGGGTGTTAGCCGGGGGTCTGTGACCTGCTCTCCGGGGTGATGGCTTCCCCCAACACTAAGCACTAAGGATGAAGGATAAAAATAAAGCTATGGAGACGGGGCCATACAAGTGTAGCTCAGGCCATGGAAAATAATAATAATAATGATAATAATAATAATAATAATAATAATAATAATAATAATAATAATAATAATAATAATAATGATTTTAGTATCGCCCGGAGACCTACAGACAAACAAAGCAACAACAACAAGACCAGGAGTTAAATTAAGTACTAGAGCAAAACAAAAAATACATAATATAGGCTTAGGGGACATAGTATCAACGTGCATATAGTACAAATAAGACCCTGTAACAAGGGGAATACACGCCTCCACAACCTAGGAGGAATATGACCGAGTAGTTATAGGTGAGGCTGATGCTGGGACCTACAGGGTGGGCAGCCAACACCTCATTAACAACACATAAAATAATAATAAACAATCTGTACTGACGGTGGTTTCCTCTAATAGCTTTTTATCTATCCTATTATATACACCATACACCTCTTTACCACCTTGCTTGGTGTGGCGCAAACCATTCATAGTCTTTTGTGACGAACACACACACACACACACACCTTCCAATGGTCCAGTAGACACACACCTTCCAATGGTCCAGTAGACACACACCTTCCAATGGTCCAGTAGACACACACCTTCCAATGGTCCAGTAGACACACACCTTCCAATGGTCCAGTGGATAGAGCATTTCTGTGCCATTCTGTAGTTATTCAGTTTCAATCTCCGCTCGCTCCCGGGTATTTTTCACTGACAAAATTTGGGTGGGTACTGTCCCCCTTGGTTTCTTTCATCTTGTCGCCTCTGTGGACTGGTTTAGCGGTCAGAGTGCCGAGCTACAAATCTGTGGGCCTGGGTTTGATTCCCGGCCAGGGCAGTCGGCGTGCAGCCCAACCAGCTGTTCATCCTTCCTTTCTGGGATGGTTGATAAATTGGTACCTGGGGAAACCTGGGGAAGGTAACTGTGGTAACCCGGATGTCACACTAGCCCTGTGTCCCGGGTTACCACAGGCTCAAGGGCTGATGCCACGGAGATGAGCACCGAGGCCACGCACAGCATAGCGTATGACCCCATCTTTTCCTTTACCTTTACAAACATACACACACACACATTATAGATTTTATAGCAGTGTATAGAGCATCAATGGGTCTGGAAAAAATTGATAGAGAAGATCTGTTTGTGTGGGACGACAGAAGTACAAGACGTCATGAAGAGAAATTGAAAAGGACAACATGCAAGAGGGATATAAAAAAATACAGCTCCCGTATAAAAGCCTAGAAGCCTGGAACAACCTTGATGCAGACGTGATTCATGCAAGAAGTATTCAGGACTTCAAAGGCAAGCTGGATAATAGTAGATTTGGAGACGGGACAGTACGAGCATAACTATTTTCCTGTATGTTACAACTAGGTAAATACAACTAGGTAAATACACCCGTCCCGATGGTCCCGTGGATAGAGAATTGCCGCGCCGTTCTGTGGTTTGCCAGGTCAAATCTCCGCTCGCTCCTGGGATTTTTTGTTGACAAAATGCGGCCGATTACTGTCTCCTTGAGCAAGGGGATGGGGATGTGTACTGGGACTGGGTCACAAATCCCTGGCTAACACGCGGTACCCATTCACTGCTGGGTGGACAGGGGCTCGGGTTTTCAAGAAGACCGCCCGTCTGTCTTCGCTCCGCCCACAGGAACTACCTCGTGTAGGTCTCACGGCCTCTTGTAGCTTCCTTACTTTCTTATGTTCTTATGACTGTGTATTTAGAGTATTCTTTTTTTCTTCTTTTTGTTTACATCACAAAGGACTGGCCAAGGGCACAACAAAACGAGGTAACACAAAGCCCGCTAGTTGCCAGTCCCTATAAAGAAGACAGTAAGAGAATTAAAAAAAAGAGGGGTGGGCCAATTTAGTTCTGGAGGTGTCTTGTCACTCTTCTCTTGAAAATATTTAAGTGGTAGGAAAGTGGAAACATAGAAACAGGAAGAGAGACTAGGGATGAGAATGAGTAGAAAGTGTATAAATGTGTATAACCAGTGGTGGAAAGTGTTCATTCATTTCTGTGTTTGGAACTCCGCCTTGGTGTAGGTGAAATCAAGACCTTATTTTCGACACTGTTTCCTTATTAGTACTATTATTTTTATTTTCCTTTCCTGTTTCTGTTCAGGGCTTCAAGGGATTAATTACTGTGTTTTCTCACCTTTATAGATGGATACAGGGATAAATTACAGAGGAAATTACGTTCTGGGCCTCAAGGGATTAATTACTGTGTTTTCTCACCTTTATAGATGGATACAGGGATAAATTACAGAGGAAATCGTTTGGGTCGAGATAATACTGTTTTCATTAAGATGATAAGGAAAATTAAGAGGAAATACTCAGCTTCGGATAAACTGGCTGACAACCTTGATGCGACGTGATTCATCAAGAAAGTAGTTCAGGGCTTCAAGGAAAGCTGGTTATATAGATTGGAGACGGGAAATTACGAGCATAACTATTTTCCTGTATGGTACACTAGGAATAATACTGGTTAATACACCCTTACCGATGGTCCGTGGATATAGAGAATTCGCAGGGCTCGGATATCTGTGGTTTTGCCACCTTAAATGATCAGCGGATAATCGAGAATTTTTTGTTGACAATGCGGCGAATTACTGTTCTCACTTGAGCAATGGGATGGGATAATGTACTGGAGGTCACAAAGTCCTGGCTAAGATAAACGCTGTTATCCATCACTTCTGGGGACAGGGCTTCAGGGTTTACGATGGCCGCGTCTGTCTTCCTCCCTCACGAGGATACGTAATCGTGTAGGATTCTCACGGGCCTCATTGTACTTCCTAACTGTTTTTGTCTTATGGACGTGATTTAGAGAATTCGTTTTTGCTCTTATTTGTGTTTACATCACAAAGATGGACAGGGACAACAAAACGTTAGGGTTACAAGAAAGCTGCTGTTTCATCACCTTATAGAGGACAGTGAGATAAAAAGAAAAGAGGTGGGCCTTAGTTCGGAGGGATTGTCACATTCTCTTGTAAATTATTTAAGATGGTGAAGGGAAACATGTAACAGGAGGAAGTACTAGGGATGTCAGAATGAGTGTATCACGTTATAATGGTACGGGATAACATTAGAGGAAAATGTTTCTTCAATTTCTGTGTTTGAACTCCCCTTGGTGGTAAGGTGAAATCAAGACAATTAGTTTCGGCCACTGTTTCCTATTAGTATATTATTTTAGTTTCGTTTCCTGTTCTGTTCAGGGCTTCAAGGGATTAATTACTGTGTTTTCTCACCTTTATAGATGGATACAGGGATAAATTACAGAGGAAATTACGTTCTGGGCTTCAAGGGATTAATTACTGTGTTTTCTCACCTTTATAGATGGATACAGGGATAAATTACAGAGGAAATTACGTTCAGGGCTTCAAGGGATTAATTACTGTGTTTTCTCACCTTTATAGATGGATACAGGGATAAATTACAGAGGAAATTACGTTCTGGGCTCAAGGGATTAATTACTGTGTTTTCTCACCTTTATAGATGGTACAGGGATAAATTACAGAGGAAATTACGTTCTGGGCCTCAAGGGATTAATAACTGTGTTTTCTCACCTTTATAGATGGATACAGGGATAAATTACAGAGGAAATTACGTTCTGGGCTTCAAGGGATTAATTACTGTGTTTTCCTTTGCCTGTGCAGATGGGTGGCGCCAGTGGGGGCAGCTATGGTAATGTTCCTCGCCTCCACCACTGTAATGTGCACTCCTTCCTGTGTTCAAACCCACCACTCCATCACCAGTACCAGGTAAGCAAAGCCTCCAGCTCTACATCCTAGTGCCTGCCTGCCCCACTACCGTAGATAACAGTGAAGTCGCCAGTTCTACGTTTCTTTGTTATGTACAGACGTGTGGTGGCGTTAATACTTACATTTGTACATCCATGATTTCAGGAAAGCTAGAAGGGGCTATCTGGAGAGTCTGTGTCATTTTGTGTCTTCATCTGTGTCATATTAGGGCTATAAATGAACAAATGACAAAAATAAAACCGCATGGCGACCTCACTATACCTACTACAGTAAAGTCGCCAGCTAGTATTTTAACCCAACAGTTGAGTCGCCACTCTGGGGAATTCAGGGAAATTAGAGGTAAAGTAAAACAAGTCTATATATATATTAGCTGCGGAAGATGCTTGGATATATAAAAATTCCTCTGCCAACGTGAAAATAAATTCTATTAAAGTTTGAAAGATCTGGCAAGTCTGTGTCCTGTCGCCCAAAAAGCTACTGTTTACTGTCTGTCATCGCGCGAAGAAAAACGTGAGAAGCAAAATGCGCAACAGTTATATTTGCAGCTACAAAGCATAAAACAACGCTGAAACAGGGTAGATTATACAGTCATGATATAAACTACTGTGTAACATCTTCAGTGGCACATAAAAATCAGTAGTGATGCTATAATTCGTAATATTTGGCGCCTGGCGACTTCACTGTAGGTGGCGACTTCACTGTTATCTACGGCACCTTAACCATAGAGTATTTCTTAGTGTAATAATTGACAGTTTTCTAGTGCCAGGCAGCTTACCGTCAATAACGCTATAGTCGTCACTGCACTACTGTCGCCAGGCGCCATATATTACGAATGTTAGCATCACTACAGATTTGTATGTGTCACTGAAGAGGCATGCACAGTAGTTTATATTATGTACCTGTCTTCAGTGGCACATACAGGTCTGTAGTGATGCTAAAATTTGTAATATTTGCCTATAAAATTCACCTGGCAACATTAGTGCAGTGGCGACTACAGTGTTATTGACGGTAGATGATAGGTACGGCACTCTTAGGGAAGAAATTGACAGTTTTGTAGTGCCAGGCAGCTTAGATGGTAGGTACGGCACTCTTAGGAAAATAATTGACAGTTTTCTAGGCCATCAATAGAGTATTTCCTCATGTATAATTGACAGTTTTCTAGTGCCAGGCAGCATAGATGGTACGGCACTCTTAGTGAAGTCATTGTCAGTTGTGTAGTGCCAGGCAGCATAGACGGTAGGAACGGCACTCCTTGGGAAATAATGTTGACTGTGGTGCCATTTCGTAGAGTATTTCCTCATAAGATAATTGACAGTTTTGTAGTGCCAGGCAGCATAGACGGTAGGTTCGGCACTCCTTGGGAAATATGTTGCCTGATTTACCATGCCATTCCAACCCCAGACTCACTCACCTGACATGATCTTGTTTTATGTTCTCAAATGAATGAAGAATGGCTTTATCAATGTATCCTGGGTTATAAGAAGCAGTTGTAATTGGGTCTTATATGTCGGGTTTTATTATATATATTGGGTCTTGTGATTTTATCGTTGCGAAAGAGTAGATGAAATGGTCTTCCCCTCATAGGCGCGGCTCTCACCGTGAGGTTACGGGTCCACGTCAACCCAAGGTAGAGAAAATTGCCTGACACTGGTTCATGTGGGAACTTTTTGTGTTTACCAATTTACCAATTAGTTTATTGGAAAGTCTGTAAGCTTTATAGATGGGGATGAAAGGTGGATGTAGGTAACAGGAACTACCACGTGTAGGTCTCACGGCCTCTTGTAGCTTCCTTATGTTCTTATATTGTTATGAGCCATTGGTCCTGTAGGTGCATAGTGGCGGTTGTAGATGCTGACTGGTTGTTGCGTTGTGTTGCAGGTGAATGGCGGTTGTCTGGGCCCCCAGCACCACTATGCCCCCATGGTCCCGCCCGGCCACCACACTGCCGGCCCCCTCCTGGGTCCTGCCGGGCCCCCCCAGCTCATGGCCGCCACCCCCCAGCCCCCGCACACCCACACCTCCCTGTATGGCCAGGCGCCCATGGCCGTGCCGCCCCCCCAGGCCGTCCCCGCCCACCTGGCAGCTGTCCCCAGTCAGCTGTCCGCACCTCCCCAGAGTCTGGGGGTCAGTGTGGCCCCCCAGATGCCTCCCCAGCACCACCACCACACCCACACCCAGCCCACACCGCCCCTGGTCACGCCCTTCCCGGCCCACACACACCTCCATCAACTTCATCACCTACATGTAAGTCTTACTATACTGTTTTTTTGTGTGTTTTTTAACGATGTGAGAAATCCTGCCCCCTTGCTGCTTACTGGCTGATAGTTGATGCCGGGAGAAGGGAATACTACACTTCCTCTAAATTTCAGCAGGAATAAAGTAACAGGAACTACCTCGTGTAGGTCTTGCAGCCTTTTGTAGCTTCCTTATTTTCTTATGTTCTTATGTTCATTGATTGTTCCAGGCGAGCAGCGGCAGCGGCGGCGCGGCCCGTGGCGCCAGCGTTGACATGCTGGGCCGGGGGCTGTACCGAGGACCAGCCCAGGGTCACGTGCTGGGCCGCATGAGAGGGCCGAGGGGCAGCGGCGGCAGCAGCCTCGGGGGCACCAGACGCAGCAGTTCAAGTTGGCGAGGCAACACCATTCCTCCCTCCGCACCGCCCCCCCCACCCCCGCCCCCACTCCCTAGTGCTGCTGCTGCTGCTACTTACCCTGGCATTCTCCTACACTTCCTGTGAGTAACCTTTTATAACCTTTTTAACTCCTTCACACCCAGATCTTTCCTTGGCCATAATAAATTGTCTGTTGTCGAGCCATAAAATTTCGAAAAGTCACTGAATATACCAGATTAGTTAGTGGACAAGGGTACTAAACAGGTCATAGCTATAAAATATTGCTTATAGTCACTAAAAATGGTCTAATGGTACCCAAATTACAATGGAAATTACGTTCTGGGTCTCAAGGGGTACACTCTTTTATTTTTTAACTCTTAAGTGTGATTCTCATTATGTGAAGTCATGATATATATATATTAACCCCTTCACGCCCAGATCTGCCCAGACATTCTCCTACATTTCCTGTGAGTCACTTTTTAACTCTTAACCCCTTGAGGCCCAGAACGTAATTTCCATTGTAATTTGACCACCATTACATGATTTTTAATGAATATAAGCCAGGTTTTTATAGAATGACCTGTTTAGTATACTTGTCCACTAACTAATTTGGTATATTCAGTCACTTTTTGTAATTTTATGGCTAACAACAGACAATTTTTTTATAGCCAAGGAAAGATCTGGGCGTGAAGGGGTTAATAACAATCCTGATGCCAAACATTCTTAATACATAAGAGTGTAGCAATCTTATAGTATCCTTGGTAGCAACAGTACAGAGGCAGGACAGGGGATGCAGTTGTCAGGTACAAAGATGTGATAATCGTCGTCCCCCCCAGGGTCATGTTGTCGCACCCGTCATATTTTCTTAGGTTCTTATGTCCTTATGTTCTTATGCTGTCCCCCCAATATTATGTTCTTATGATGTTAATGATGCTGTTATAATGTTGATGTTCTTATGCTCTCTATATTATGTTCTTATGATGTCCAGTGCAATAGTACAGATGCATGGCAGGTGTTGAGGTGTTGTCAGGTATAAAAATGTGATAATCGCGTGCTATCCCCCCTTATTTTCTTATGTTCTTAGGTTCTTAGGTTCTTAGGTTCTTAGGTTCTTATTTTCTTAGGTTCTTATGTTCTTAGGTTCTTAGGTTCTTAGGTTCTTATTTTCTTAGGTTCTTATTTTCTTAGGTTCTTAGATACTTATTTTCTTAGATTCTTATTCTTAGCTTCTTAGGTCTATGTTCTTATGTTGTTATTTTTTATTTTCCAGGGCCTATTTTCAGCCTATTCTGCTCTAGCAGTACTTAGTTTGTGGATTCTTAGGTCTACTGTCAACATAGCCCTGTCTGACTGTTCGGAGAGTTGTGGATGCATCCCAGGGCCTTTGTCGACCGTGTTACGCTGCTCCATAGTACAGTGTGGTGAACGTGTGCCCCCTAAGGGGCGACAGTGGCTATAGCTGCTGCCCTGCTCACCTAAACGGTGACACCCCTTAGCAGTGGTGATAGTTGTGATCCTTCCTATAGGTAACAGTGGTGATAGTTGTGATCCTCTCCTATAGGTAACAGTGGTGATAGTTGTGATCCGTCCTATAGGTAACAGTGGTGATAGTTGTGATCCCCTCCTATAGGCAACAGTGGTGATAGTTGTGATCCCCTCCTATAGGTAACAGTGGTGATACTTGTGATCCCATCCTATAGGTAACAGTGGTGATAGTTGTGATCCCGTCCTATAGGTAACAGTGGTGATACTTGTGATCCCGTCCTATAGGTAACAGAGCAATGGTTATGATAGGAGACTGATAGGTAACAGTGGTGATAGTTGTGATCTTGTCCTATTGGTAATACTAAGGCAACATTTGTGATAGGAGTCAGATCGGTTGTGTCACTTCATCTTGATCACAGTTTTGTGTGTAAATAATGGAAGATATTGTCACGGATGTATGTCTTGTATGCTTCATAGTCAAGACGGCTTTGTGCTCTGTTTTCACTCCCTCAAAATAATATATTCACTCAAGGAGGTGATTGTGTCTTGCATTAGTAATAGCAGCAGTAAGAATTATAAAGAGATGCCTTAATGTGGGATTCTGTGCAGCAGTTTTAGGGCCTTGTTATATTAATCTGTAAACAGTTGCAACCACTCCCTGATATTGGCGTGAACAGACCTGGTTGGAATTACTAGACCAGCATTTCAAAACCTGGGGGATACATTTCAGGATGATGCTAAGGGGAAATTTATCCTGAGGGACATCTAAATTACTATTATTTAGTCGACAGAAAAATAAATGTCTTAGAATGTGGCTATTGACTTTTCTTCAAGTATATATATAGATACATATAGAGGACAGTGTCTATATACTTGTGTTATTAAGCAAGTATATTTTGTGTTTTGGCTACTTTTTTCCTTGTCCACATCATGGGGGAAATCCGGATGGTTGAACTGTTTTTTTTTTTTTTTTTTTTTTTTTTTTTTTTTTTCTCTTTCTCTTCCTCTCTCTCTCTCTCTCTCTCTCTCTCTCTCTCTCTCTCTCTCTCTCTCTCTCTCTCTCTCTCTCTCTCTCTCTCTCTCTCTCTCTCTCTCTCTCTCTCTCTCTCTCTCTCTCTCTCTCTCTCTCTCTCTCTCTCCATCACAGGGATCTGGCCAAGGGCACAACAAAAATGGGTAACACAAAACCCACTTAGTTGCCAGTCCCTCTAAAGAAGACAGTAAGAGAATAAAATAAAAACAAAGGGGTAGGCCAATCTAGTTCGGGAGGTGTCTTGTTACTTGTTGAAGGGGGAAACTTTGTACTAAGATCATGACTAATAGTGCCCGTGCTAACACACTACCCACCCTCTGCAGGTATACTGGGGAAAAGTCTGAGACCAAGCAGATGACGTGTGTGATCTGCATGTGTGATTTTGAGCTGCGTCAGATGCTGCGTGTCCTGCCGTGTCTGCACGAGTTTCATACCAAGTGTGTTGACAAGTGGCTGAAGGTAAGTGTGTCTCCCCGCTGCCGTGTTCTGCCGTGCACTGAGGACTGAGGGGTCTTGGTTGTCTGGGATCTGTACACTAAAACACTTATAACTCGGCATTGTATCACTCGGAATTTGATATCACTCGGCAAGGCAAAGACAGTCGGCAAGAAATTATTATCATTATTTTTTTTTTACCCATATCAGGAGGGCATTTGCATAACATGGCCTATTGAGTAACTCCTCAGCCAGGCCAACAGAGCCCCTATCGTGCCGAGCTACAAGGGTCATAGTGTAGTATTTGGCTAGATGATTGGGGTTGTTGGTGCAGAGATCATCAGACTACTAGAGTAATAAAATGTTACAGAACCTTTTTGTCTCCCAAGTAGCGCTTGTGTCATCTAAACACCAAGATCCCTGTTTTATTTTTTATTGGGCACCACAAAAATCAGTTGCATGATTTTAAAAAGCTTACATTGGGTACAAATTACTGAAGTGGGATTTGCTATTAATGTCTTACAGAGTAGATATTTAATTTTTTGACTGTTTATTCTTTCTCACCTTATGACGACTCTATATGTCTTTCTTCCTACCATTATTATGTCCAGTCAGCAGGCTTTGATAGATCATGTGTAGAGCAATGTACAATATTTTCATGTATGTTAACATATTCCTTTATTACTGTAAGGTGATTATTCTCAAGATGATTGTGTGTGCTCGCTTAGACACCAGAGTTTAGATTTATGATTCTGGGACAATCAGGTAGCAAGCATGGGTTTTTCACAGTGCAATTTCCCAATGTATTGACCACGTTGTCTAATAGCCCTCACCCACTAACAGTATTGCTTCTCTTATTTCTTATTAGAGGCGAAAGTGTGCATGAAGGCTGCTGTGACATACCAGTACCGTTGCCATATTGTCCTCTTAATACAGTGGACTCCCTCATCTTGGGGGCAGAGATCACACTTTGTCTCCTCTCCCTCCAGCCGCTACACATCAAAGTCATCACCCGAATGCTCTCAGACCAGCTCACACCACTCACTCGTGTCCCAAAGCAGTCTTTTTAACCCCTTCACGCCCAGAGCTTGCCTTGGCTATCAAATATTGTCTGTTGTCGAGCCATAAAATTACTAAAAGTCACTGAATATACCAAATTAGTTAGTGGACAAGGATACTAAACAGGTCATATCTATAAAATATTGCTTATATTCACTAAAAATCGTCCAAATTACAATGGGAATAACGTTCTGGGTCTCAAGGGGTTAAGCTCATCCATGGACTAACCTTTGACCCCTAGTAGTCTGCTCCTCATGACCTGATATGGTCTTCAAGTCTTATGAATCTCTTCATATAAAAAGAGTCCTGTTTCTTTTCTGTCCTTTTTTCTTTCATTTTGAATGATTGTGGCGGTGGTAGGTGGCGTCTCAGCTGAGGCACAACTGAAGCTGCAGTCAAGCTAGTGTTTATATTACATGGCGGTGACGCTGCATGACGTGACGTGACGCGACGGGCCAGTATTGTGTGTTGTACAGTAGTCCCTGCCGTCAACAACACTATAGTCGCCACTGCACTAATGTCACCAGGTGAATCTTATAGACGAATATTACAAATTTTAGCATCAATACAGGCTTGTGTGTGCCACTAAAGACATGCACAGTAGTTTATATTATGTACCTGTCTTCAGTGGCACATACAAGCCTGTAGTGATGCTTAACTTTGTGATATATGACGCCTGGCGAATTTTAAAGGCGAATATTACAATTTTTAGCATCACTACAGCCTTGTATGTGCCACAAAAGGCAGATACATAATATAAACTACTGTGCATGTCTCTTCAGTGGCACATACAAATCTATAGTGATGCTAAAATTCGTAATATATGCATTGCACCTAGCGACATTAGTGCAGTGGTGACTCTAGTGTTGTTGACGGTAGCGGAGATCCTCACAGAAACAGTGGCCTTCAAGCTTGCCTCAGCTGGCATGAGCCCTAACAATGCCAAGTGTAACTCTTGCTCATCATTATTATTTGTTTGTAACCCGCGGAGGAGGTTGGCCGGCGGTGTCACAGACTTCAGCTCAAGCAGGAATATAATGGTGTGACAGACTTCAGCTCAAACAGGAATATAATGGTGTCACAGACTTCAGCTCAAGCAGGAATATAATGGTGTGACAGACTTCAGCTCAAACAGGAATATAATGGTGTGACAGACTTCAGCTCAAGCAGGAATATAATGGTGTCACAGACTTCAGCTCAAACAGGAATATAATGGTGTCACAGACTTCAGCTCAAGCAGGAATATAATGGTGTGACAGACTTCAGCTCAAACAGGAATATAATGGTGTCACAGACTTCAGCTCAAACAGGAATATAATGGTGTCACAGACTTCAGCTCAAACAGGAATATAATGGTGTCACAGACTTCAGCTCAAACAGGAATATAATGGTGTGACAGACTTCAGCTCAAACAGGAATATAATGGTGTCACAGACTTCAGCTCAAACAGGAATATAATGAGTCTTTTACAGCCAGGACTATTCATGATCTTGTGACAATAGCCTAGGTCAGGTCTCAAAACTCAGGCAGAATTAACAGTAGCCAGGAGTATTATATATATATATCTCTCATTTATGTAGTGTATATACATCATAATATATAGGCTTGTAGTTTCATGTTGTGCAATCAACGACTCGTGATTACTGAATTATGTTTCCTTAAATTTATATTCTGACAAACCGTGGGATATTTACTTCACGGCAGCACTATTCAGTAAATAGACCGTTGATTACACGACACTAATGCTACTAATTCCTGGTGTATATCTGTCCTGGACGGAGGAAGTTATTTTCAACATTTTTTCAAACTTTTTATACATATATACGGTAATATATATGTTAAAACCTTACTAATCTGACCCTGGCACGGTCTACTTTGGCTGCTCTGGACTATGGTCTATATACCCTAATACAATCCCATGTTGCCACTCGCCGAACATCGCTACCGTCAGTAACACTAGTCGCCACTGCACTAATGTCGCCAGGTGAATTTTATAGGCGAATATTACAAATTTTAGCCTCACTACAGACTTATATGTGCCACTGAAGACAGGTACATAATATAAACTACTGTGCATGCCTCTTCAGTGGCACATACAACAAATCTGTAGTGATGCGGAAATTTGTAATACATGCATAGCGCCTGGCGACATTAGTGCAGTGGCGACTATAGTGTTATCGACGGTAAGGTATTTTTTTAGTCATATTTTTGCCCCTTCATTATTTACTATAGGATAACCAGTTGTTGCAGCAGAGTATATACATTTTTGATATGCTTCCCAATCTATTCTTAACCCCTTCACACCCAGATCTTTCCTTTGCTAAAACAAAAAAAAGGTCTGTTGTTAGCCATGAAATAACGAAAAGTCACTGAATATACCAAATGAGTTAGTGGACAAGGATACTAAACAGGTCATAGCTATTAAATATTGCTTATAGTCACTAAAAATCGTCTAATGGTACCCAAATTACAAGTTACGTTCTGGGTCTCAAGGGGTTATCATAGTTTTTATAGTGATCCCGAGCTCCCGTCCTTTACTAATGGTTGAGATCCGTGAAGTTTGCCTCAGTATTTAAAGGACATCTATAGGACACTTATGCTCACTCTTATAGGAATGGGTGGCTGTACTAAATCATACTTATATATACTTACTGAGGACAGATTTTACAAGGAATTTTTATTTTGTCATGTGGAATCAGGTGCCAATGTTTTGTTAATCCTCTCGACCCTAACTCACGCCAGCACTCCCAACAGTCACTTCAGGGTTTGCAGTGTAGAGGGAAAAGGGTTTATTTATGTAAATATTTATGCACTTGAGTGTATGCTATATGTACATCTTAGTAATCACATCATCATTTTTGCATTTTTTTGTAGATAGTACAAAATAAGAGTTCATCTACTTCTGAAAACAGGCGAGATTTGGCTCTGTCGGTACAGCAATGTTAACTACAGACTGAAATTACTACTACTACCACTACTACTGCTACTTGTACTTAAATGACCAATCAAGTAGAGTAAAGTATTTCAAGATGAGCAAGTGTAACTACAGTCTATTTTTTTTATTATGGTCAAAATGCAGTAAGGAAGCCACGCCCCCTGCCTGCCCTTCTATGCTACGGGGCAGCTGATTGGTGCATTCCTCGTATCATCACTACCAATCACAATATCTTCACTACTTAACGGCGTGTGACCACTGCACAAAGCAATCTTCACTACAGAGGGTGACAAAATAGAAAATCCCTCTGTAGTGAAGATTGCTCTGTCCAGTGGTCACGCCGCTGTTAAGTAATGAAGATATTGTGATGGGTAGTGATGATACGAGGAGTGCACCAATCAGCTGCCCCGTAGAATAGAAGGGGAGGCAGGGGGCGTGGCTTCCTTACTGCATTTTGACCATAATAAAACAAGAAGACTATACAGACTTAACTTTGTACTTAAATTACCGGTCAAGTAAGGTCAAATATTCCAACATGACCTTTGACCCTTGACCTTTTGACCCCCATCGCCAGTCAGAGCCAAGCCTCGCCTAGGACAGAGGTAGACCCTATGCCTTTCCATAACAAATGCAACACCGAATCCTTCAAGTAACTGTTGGGCTTAGAGTCGTCCGTAGCCAGTCTCTTGCCTTCACCCTTTCTCCTCCTGTTTGTATTTTTGGATTTTAACACATCCAGAGCTTTATGTGATCAAAATACAAATTGTAGCTGTAAGATAAATGTAAACTTTCTGGTCTTTTTAGAACACTGGATATGACAATCACAAAGAGCTCTGTGCTTCTCCCCAAACCCAGGTGCAAAAGCCTTGTATTGAGAAGTCCTTCCCCCTGATAACTTAACTTGCTCAGCCATGGCATCACTCCTGCTCCACAATGCCGCAGCACTGTATTGTTACCCTCTGTAAATAAATACTCAAGTGTGCCTCTACGTGTGGTCAAAAGGCTTTCTCTTGCATAGACACAAGTCACAGGGCTAAATTCACTGCAATGAGCTTGCTGAGCATGGGCAACAATGTGCCCACTAGACCATGTAACACTCTCTAGAGATGAGTAAGCAACAACTGTGAAGGGCTTGTATACCAATGAAGACTTCAAAGTACATGAAATAGTTTTCTATTATTTTTTTTTATTTATTAAAGTTCAATTAGCGAGAAAAATTGCTCTTTACTCGTACTTAAAGACAGTATTTCAAATGTTTGACTTTTGCCAAACCACCGGCTGTCGCCCAAACAAGGGGGGGCACCTAGCAAACAGTAAACTTATTCTTGAACTTTTTGTTTTGTGGATAGACACACACGTAATATCCCGAGCCGAATTATCAATCTGATTAAAGTCAAACTTGAATAATAGCAAATGGCATATTAACTTTTTATATTTGTTCACTTTACGATATGAACAGTTTTCAGTCCAGCTATAGAGCCAAGGTGCTCCGTAATGCCACCTGTTTAGACTGTGTTGTACATAAAGCCTTGCTGTCACCTGTCACACCCTCAGATGCGACAAGACAAGCCCTGATTTACTCATCTCTGGTTCAGTCACCCTGTCTTCCCTCTCCGTTACTGTAATACGTGGCTTCTGCACCGGGTCCGCAGCTTCTTGGTATTGTACAGTTGGTTCATATAGAAAAATATTCTGAAGTTAGACTGAGCGCTGCCTGTGTTGCCACGGCAGCGACCAAGCATTACAAGCACAGAACTGGCTCGTGTATCCGATATCTTGTTTAACTACTGGGCTTCATTTCCTTCCGAGGAGACGAAGCTTGTCTCTCCACACGAGCCATCGGATGCCATGCCAGTCTTATGCCTGTATGCCACACTCCTATGCTATGCCATGGCACCACAGCGGTCTTGTGTCACTCCAGGGTATTTTTTTGCTGTGCCTCCTGACTGGATGATGCCACGCTGTCAGTAACCTAGACTGTGGTCAGTACCTCGCAGTTGAGTCCCTTCACTGTGGTTGGTGCCGCGCAGTTGGTACCCGTGACTGTGTTCGGTGCCCAGCGGTTGGTACCCTTGACTGTGCCCCGAGCTAACCAGTGCGTGTGTCTTGCATGAGCAGGAGGGTGGCGTGCCTTGTGCCGTGTACCACTGCTGGCTGCTTGCATGCTTGCAGTATCATGATGATGGCCTATTTGGTGCCTGCAGGTATGTCCCTCTTGGTCACACTGCACACTGGTCGGTGGTCAGGTGTTTCCAGGCTTTGCGTTACCCCTCATGACTCACTGTGTGTCTAGTCACCGTCACCTGCCGGCCTACAGGCACCTTATTACCACATTGCTACACACTTCTACCACATTCCTGCTACACATTACTATATTCCTTTGCTACACACTACTACATATACTACATTCCTGCTACACACATTGACATATAATTTCTCTCCTTCTTTTTACTTAACTATCAATGCACTTTTATTTTTTTGTCCTCCACTATCTATCACATCTATCTATCTATCTATCTATCTATCTATCTATCTATCTATCTATCTATCTATCTATCTATCTATTCACCAACCAGCCTAGAGTCACCTCATTATCATATGCTAAACACTACAATATTTCTAACACTTTACAACACATTTCTTTGCTACACATTCCTACATTCCTTTGACACAAAATCAACATATTTTCTCATTTTTTTAACTCGACTACCACTCCAAGGCACTTATGTTTTTTTGTCCTCCACTATCTTGTGATAAAAGTTTGTACACTCCTTGGCCACACACTACTACACTCCTTGGCCACACACTACTACACTCCTTGGCCACACACTACTACACTCCTTGGCCACACACTACTACACTCCTTGGCCACACACTGCTACACTCCTTGGCCACACACTACTACACTCCTTGGCCACACACTGCTACACTCCTTGGCCACACACTACTACACTCCTTGGCCACACACTACTACACTCCTTGGCCACACACTACTACACTCCTTGGCCACACACTACTACACTCCTTGGCCACACACTACTACACTCCTTGGCCACACACTACTACACTCCTTGGCCACACACTACTACACTCCTTGGCCACACACTACTACACTCCTGGCCACACACTACTACACTCCTTGGCCACACACTACTACACTCCTTGGCCACACACTACCACACTCCTTGGCCACACACTACTACACTCCTTGGCCACACACTACTACACTCCTTGGCCACACACTACTACACTCCTTGGCCACATACTACTACACTCCTTGGCCACACACTACTACACTCCTTGGCCACACACTACTACACACCTTGGCCACACACTACTACACTCCTTGGCCACACACTACTACACACCTTGGCCACACACAAACTCCACACTCCCTTGGCCACACACTACTACACTCCTTGGCCACACACTACTACACTCCTTGGCCACACACTACTACACTCCTTGGCCACACACTACTACACTCCTTTGCCACACACTGGGCCTCGTCTTGGTGGGGGACAGGGGCACATGTCCCCACCACATTTTGGAGTGGGCGGGACAGGGTATCATTTAATGTATCCCAACTTTAATAACATAATGTAATAAAGTATATAAATAAGTATATTTTATTACAATGAAATATATCTACCTCCTAAAATATATATCCCCCCAATAAGATGTGCTTGCATTGTGCATACATTGACCCTCACATGACAACATGCTGCACCGGCGGCCTGGCCCTCCCAGACTGTGCTCACAAGGTAGCATGTTGCTGATTGTCCCCCCCACCCCCCCACCCACCCCCACCTTTGAAGACAAAACGAGGCCCCTGCTACACATTAATACATTCTTTTGCTAAACTACAACATTCCTTTGCTACACATTAATACATTCTTTTGCTAAACTACAACATTCCTTTGCTACACATTACCACATTCCTTTGCTACACATTACCACATTCCTTTACCACAGATCAACATATTTTCTCTTGTTTTTTTTTTACTTAACAAATAATGCACTTTTTTTTTGTCTCCTCTCCTCTCTTGTAAAAAAATTATCTCCAATATTTATTTCTCTTCAAACTTTTCTTTAAACAGCAACATACATACTTTGCTATTATTATTATTACTACTATCACCATTATTATTATTATTATTGCTATTCTAATGATTACTATTAGTATTATCATTGTCGTCATTTTGATGTGTGGGACTGTTGATGTACATAATTGTGTCGCAAAGCTCTGGAAATATGTGACTTCCAGCCATTCTGAGGCAAGACTGTCACCAACTGGCTGTAAGATATTCCCCGACATACACACCGTCCGCCCTGCCACCACTGCAGCTCGCACACACCCTAACACCATAACCTATTTATCCCTTGCCCCCCCCCCCACCCCCCAATCTATAATAATGAAGAATATAACCCCCCAAAAAAATATATAATAACAAACAAATACAAAATATAACCCCCCAAAAATACAGAAATTGAAAATATTACCCGCCCCCCAAAATAAAGTAATACAAAATGTAACCCCCCAAAAATAAAGAAATAGACAATATTACCCCCCCCCCCCCAAAAAAAAATCTATATTACCCGCCCCCCCAAAAAAATTAAGAAATACAAAATATTACAGTATAAGAAATAAATCACGAAAATAATATCAGTACTGGCCTGGCAATGAATAACAAAAGTAATAATAATAACAATAATAAAGTTACTATAGAATCAGTGAGTATAGACAATGTTTTGCCATGTGATATACTAATGACAAATATAACAGAATATAAACACTAAATATATCAGAACAAGAAATAAATAGATAATATAATAATAATAGTACTGGCAATGAACAACAAAAGTAATAATAATGACAATGCTATTCAAGTTACCAATGGATCAGTGGGTATAGAATATGTTTTGCCATATGATATTTATGTCTATGTCACCTCTAGAAAGCACTGTCCTGATAGCCTCCAGACTGCCATCTTAGTTTTCAAAGTACATAAGAAAATATGGAAGCTACAAGAGGCCGCGAGACCTTCTGTCAAGTCATTGTTTCTGCTGGGACGTACCTGAAAAGATCACTGGTTTATGTAGAGACACACTCGTAAAAGTCTTAAATTGCTTCCACTATTGTGCTTGTGAGTTTTGTTTGTGTAAATCAAGTTTGTGGCAGCCTTAGTCCGCTTGGATTCATTTGTTCCACTCATTTATTAAGTTCTGCATGTCATGTCATCAAGAATGAGGAGACAGTTCTGTTCTCGCCATGCTAGCGGCAGTGTCCCGCAGCCTCCCACTGTCTTAGCTCTGACCAAATTGCTTAACTGTGTTGCTCAGAGGGGATGGAGAGTGTCAAGCAAATGTAGAAATCTGTTCCAATTCATGAGTTGTGAGTCATTTGCAGAAGTTACATTGGTCCGTACCAAGAATCATGATGAAGGTGGAACGACCAACGACCGAGGAAGGGTACCATAAAAGGGATATTTTTTGGAACGAAGGTCGGCGCGAAGACCCGGGGGTGCCTGTGTCTTCCACCTTCCTCTCTGCAATTCGTTCCTAAAAATATCCCTTTTATGGTACCCTTCCTCGGTGGTGCGTCGCTGGACCTTGATGACGACTCTTGGTACGGACCACAGAGTTGGCTCATACCATAGCTCTGAAATACAACATAAATCCCTTTAAATTCATGAGTTGTGGGTCATTTGCAGAAGTTACATTGAGTTGACTCCATACCATTGCTCTGAAAGGCAACATAAAACACTTTTTGAATAGATTACATGTTATCAGTCTATTTCTACCTATAATTCTGATTACGGACAGAGCAGCGTGGCACAACACTACTATACTTCACTGGTCTCTTAATTAGTTCCCGAAGCTTGATTTCTGCCATTATCATTTCTAGTACTGATTCAAGCCACCATTTTGGGCCAAACTTTTATCCCCCTAATCAGATATTTTGTTGACAAGTTTTAGATTTCAATCAGAAAATTATGTTCACTCAAAATTTAACCCTGATAAACCCAGCGACAATTTACAGCCAGTTTTTGACGGTGATTTAAATGTTTGCTCCTTGAGGTCTTTCAATATTTTCAATCTAGCTAAAGGTTTACTAGTAAGTCTTGTTAGCATTTTAAAGACAAGTTTTACATTAGCTTGATAAATAACTGTCTAGTTCAGTCATTGGTATTACTCTAGGCAGTGTAAACCAGATGAGTGTATGCCTAACACCTAAACCTTAAAGCGTCACCACTCATGTCTTTGCCATATTCCTTAAAGTATTTTTAAAACCTACACAATAAAAGTCAAGAAAAAATTGTCAAATAATTGCATTAAAGTCTTTATTTAGTTTCCTTTTCTTTATGTTCATGAAGCCCTCTGTAGAGTGCGGGCCTTAACCTTTCTTACCGGCAGCTCCGTTCCGGGTCATTACTACACACTTTAAATCTGCCTTGTATTCTTTCAGTCTAACCGAACTTGCCCCATCTGCCGGGGAGACGCCAGCGAGTTTCTTAAAGAAGCCGCCCATTCTGAGTGAAGCGGGCTGAAGCGTGGAGGGCAGCATACGTCTGAGTGTCATGCACTGAGAACAGCAGGGTGGTGAATCTCAGGCCAACGGTATGAGAGCATATGTAGAGTATGCAGAGAGCCTCCAGGGCGGGGGAGTCAATACCCCTTGAGTTAGCCACCAACAAAGATAGGGTCACTCTCTGGTAAAGTTGATAGCCTGGTGATCAGGTATTGCGATCAAAACTCTATTTCAATGCATGGAAATGTTGTGTAGCAGCAGTAGGATGGCCTTGAGGGCTGCTCAACCTGGCCCACAGTCCGTTCTTTGTCTACTAACTTGTGTGTATTGCTCTCACAGCTCACTAGGGAACATTGTGTTGCTCTCACAGCTCACTAGGGAACAGTGTGTGTGTTGCTCTCACAGCTCACTAGGGAACATTGTGTTGCTCTCACAGCTCACTAGGGAACAGTGTGTGTGTTGCTCTCACAGCTCACTAGGGAACAGTGTGTGTGTTGCTCTCACAGCTCACTAGGGAACAGTGTGTGTGTTGCTCTCACAGCTCACTAGGGAACAGTGTGTGTGTTGCTCTCACAGCTCACTAGGGAACATTGTGTTGCTCTCACAGCTCACTAGGGAACAGTGTGTTGCTCTCACAGCTCACTAGGGAACAGTGTGTTGCTCTCACAGCTCACTAGGGAACAGTGTGTTGCTCTCACAGCTCACTAGGGAACATTGTGTTGCTCTCACAGCTCACTAGGGAACAGTGTGTTGCTCTCACAGCTCACTAGGGAACATTGTGTTGCTCTCACAGCTCACTAGGGAACAGTGTGTGTGCTGCTCTCACAGCTCACTAGGGAACAGTGTGTGTGTTGCTCTCACAGCTCACTAGGGAACAGTGTGTGTGTTGCTCTCACAGCTCACTAGGGAACATTGTGTGTGTTGCTCTCACAGCTCACTAGGGAACAGTGTGTGTTGCTCTCACAGCTCACTAGGGAACAGTGTGTGTGTTGCTCTCACAGCTCACTAGGGAAGATCTTTGCGTTGATTCAGTAGGTGAGGAGGCTGCGTACTGCTTTTAGTAACAAGCATTCAATCCCAACATGAGATTTCCTGCCCCTCCTCCTCATGAGTTATCTTCCTCACGCTACCTGTGCGTCTGTGCGTGTGTGCAGCGGCAGATCTGATCGTTGGTGACAGTGGTTGACCTTCCCTCGTTGTCCTGTCCCAAGCTTTCTTTGTCTAGGACTCCACCGAGAGTTACATATGTTTTAGCGGTCCATTTGCTGTGTTTGCCTTCATGTGATGAGGCTGTGTCTGCAACATTAGTCCTTTTACCTATGGTGTCTTAGATATTGCCAGGGAATTCTCTTCTTTGTGTTGTGCATGAGGACATAATGGATCACGTTCACTCCAAAAAGACCCAAATTGTTGTGCTATGCAGTATGTAATAATTCCTCCTATGAAGGCCTATTTCTTTATGGGGAGTGACAAGTGTGTGAATTAGTTGTTAATGCTTAGGTAGATGCAAGGAAAGGCAAACATGAAATTCCAGTGTGTTTATCCCATTCAGCATGCGTGGAACCACCAAGCTCGCCTGCATGTTTATATCTGGCAATAGGTATTCAGTATTGGTGTTTATAGCTTGAAATCCAAAAGTTTTGCACATCAAATGTCATTAATGTGTTGTCAAATGAATGGTTTCTCAAATAATGTAGGATTTTGCTGACTATTCTAACGATTGATAGACTCTGCAGTGTTATCATCAGTACGTCCAGTAGCATAGTAAGACTAGCAACACTTTCTTCAAATTACAGCCACACTGGGGACGCTTCCTGGCCCTGACGTCATGCAGGAATTACTTTAAATAACTCAATAACACTATCTTAATAACACAGGTTTAACCCCTTCACGCCCAGATCTTTCCTTGGCTATATGAAATTGTATGTTGTCGAGCCATAAAATGACGAAAAGTAACTAAATATGCCATATTAGTTAGTGGACAAGGATACTAAACAGGTCATAGCTATAGAAACATTGCTTATATGCATTACAAATCATCTAATGGTGGTCAAATTACAATGGAAATTACGTCCTGGGTCTCAAGGGGTTAACAGACTGTCATTGCATTTTTTGGTTATTTTTTTCCATGTCTATGAGTGTTACAGTTTTAGCGTCAGCCAGTCACGCCGGTCACTCCTGAATTTATTGGGAAGCTCGAGTGTGGTTGAAATTTCCCTGATCAAGTCCAGAGCAAGTTAGTCCTTCCCTCAGCATGCTATCATTGTTTGAAGTAGGAAAGAGTTGTGATGACAGTACATGCTTGCAGCCAGGATAACAACAATATCTTTGAAACACAAACATCCAATGCTGTCCTTCTTCACGTGGTGGCAATGCGTTCCGCCGAGAGACTCTTCTGCTTGGTTATCATGGGTTCATAATTATCAGGACATTATTTCAGAGAACAGAATAACTACCAATAATTGTTATGACATATTTCTTGTTCATATTTCCTGCATGCTAGGGACTGAACCATGATGGGCCGTAATATTTGAGCATTTGATAAACGTGCATTTGTTTTGCTAATGGGGGAACATTACACTGTTTTTTTTCTTTTCTTTCTTCCCAGAGTACTAGAGATACACCAGAATCTTCACATAACCAGTAAAATATTTTGAGACCCTCTCCAATCACACCCCACCCATCCATTCTCCTACTTCTTCGTCAAAGCCTCACTAAAGAGGCTCACTTCATCAAAGAACTCACTCAAACATGCCAAAACAGCACAGATTGTATTGTACTCACCAAAACCATCGTATTTACACGATAATTATTGTATAACTGGTCGCGCTGGGCAGCCGCGGCACACACCGCATGGGAGAGGTCGGACTCTCACTAGTAAGGCTCGGGTCGTTCAAACTTCTGTTCAAATTATGGAAAGTTGTTGAAAATTTCTAACTGGCCTGAAGCAGTTGAATTATCCAAAGTTTAAATTATAGAGAGTTTACTGTATTCACCTTCAGACCTCTTCTCTCCATTGCTTGCTTCCAATCTATAAATCTCCTCTCAACTTTCTCCTTTGTCTCAGCTGTCAAGACTAAATCATGTGGATACAGCAGCTCCCATGGATCAACTGCTCTGCATTCCTTTGTGGCCTCTTCCATCACTACCACAAACAAAAGAGGACTGAGAACTGAGCCTTGATGCATCATGTACCCCCACACCTATCTCAAAGGCATCTGAAGTTCCTCCAGCTACTCTCACACTTGACCTCAACCCTTCACACAGTGCCATTACCAACCTGACCAGCCTCTCTGCTACCCAACCATTCTGAACGCTTCACACTATACAGGGCTACCAAGACAGCCACTGTAGCCACGATGCACCTCCACCTGTAGTGCGTGAAAACTGTCTTTATTCCCATGGTCGAAGTTGTCAAAGTCCAATTTCCTTTATTTGATATAACTGTGAGTGAATTCCGTCACCTCATGATTGGTGCCACACTCTCAGCCACACGTCACAGCCTCACAAACCAGGGTACAAGAATTAATCTCTCTAATGTTGGGATATCAAGGGTCCCAATGTACAGTACCCTCCCGAGTTTCGCGCTGTCTTTCTTCCGAAGGCACAGCGCTAAACTCGATCGCGAAACTCTGGGTATTGAAAACGCTGCTTTAAAAAAATGCTGATCTATTCCGGTTGGTGAAGAAGTTGACTTTTTTTTCCACTTTATTCCCTTGCTATCTAAAAATACCTTTAAATTATTCGTTGTGTTGCAATAGAAGGGAAGAATGCTCCTGTAAAGACAGAAAAATGGGATACAAACTTTATTGGAAACGCTAAAAAAAAAAAAAAAAGACTGCAAATCATTGACATTTCCTTGTCTTACTCTGCAGCCACTAAGGTCCGCTGGCACAAAGCCTTCACCTTCGTTGCCAAATCCTCGGGGGCTACATTATCATACTCAGACAGATCATCTTCATCTCTTTCAGCAACAACAGCAGGTGGTGTATCTTCTTGGTAGTGACGGTTACTGAAGTACCCTGTGATCAAAGCTTGTTGTCGGCTTGTCATTCGTGTTTTAGTTCTCTGTGTAATCTCTGCAATGAGCTCATAGATGAAGTCTGTCTCTGGCCCAGTGTTTGGGATTTCTTCAGAAACTAGTTCTCTGTGTAATCTCTGCAATGATGAATCAACAGCCTAAGTGAAGCTAGATGAGCTCATTTATTGCTTCAGGACTCGGTTCAGCACTGACTCATGGACTGACATCAGGTCACAGAAACTTTGTAGGAATTTGCTTTATTGCCAGACCATGTCGCCGTGACACTGCAATGAATGTGCCGTTATCTGCAAAATTCCTATCACCTCTTCTTCCATTATTTATGCCATGATGACACAAATTTCCCGTGATACATCTCATAACAAGTTATTTATACAAAGAAAAACTAAGAAATAATATTACCTGTAGTGCCCTTGTGTAAGCTCTTCTTGCGTCCCGCCTGTCTGTAGAGAATTCCAAGTATAAGCGACAGACTGTCTTCACAAAACAGATGAACATCGGCGGTTGGGTATATGTACCATCTAAACATGAAATTATAACTCCTCAAACATACTAAAATCATATAGGTACAATATATGCCACAGCTACACTTAAGGGTCACAAGGTGTTCCGTGCAGCCCCGGCAATGCTGACGCCCAGCCTGCTCTCGGCATGGCGTGAACCACTGTTTAAGCGAGTCGACAGCACCATGTCGTATAGCTTTGCCAGACAATTAATGATATTTATACCCGATATTTCCTCGGTACTCCCTATTGCCTATTCTAAATATCATGGCCATGCGGGCTGACTGCCAGGCCACAGGGTAGGGGCCAGAGGAAAACACTGCATTAAACACTGCTGATATAAAGTATCGGGCCCACAAACTTTGTCTTGCTTTAATTTCTGAATTTCATGGGAAACTTCATCAACTGTAATAGCATCATCAAGAATTGGTATTGTAACATTTGCTTGTACATCGGTAGCCTCTAAACGCTCTGCTCCGCGTGGACTATACACTTCTTCATAAAAGTCTATAAAATCTTCCTCTGTGGGGCTCACATCATCATTCATATCATTATCATCCTTATATTTCTTATCTTGTACATGGTTTCCCTTCCTCCAAGATGCGATGGTGTTAAGGCCATTGCAGGATTACGTGCATGGAAGTAGTAACTCACAACTACGCATCCAACAACGCTCGCCAGCCACTGCCCGGGACTCCAGCATTTCCCTATAAGAACATAAGAACATAAGGAAGCTACAAGAGGCCGCGAGACCTACACGTGGTAGTTCCTGTTACTTAACATTACCTACATCCACCTTTCATCCCCATCCATAACACTGTCCAGCCTCCTTTTAAAGCTCCCTATTGACTCCGCACTGACCACCTATACTATTCTCCTAGCCTCTCTGATGTTTATTCCTCCCATTAGCAAAACATTGACAGGCAATGCCCAAGCCCACAGCCTCAATACTTGAACAAGCTAATACGTTGTCCTTGGTTTGCAGTCTTTACATAGGGAAGATTATGTCATTACACATCCAAAGTATTACACATTTGAACACTATCAATGTTTTTATATGGATATGAAATGTTACGGCAGTTATAGTTGTGATAATCCTTGTTTAAGCATACTGTACATTTTCTATCATGATTCCACACTCCGTTTCCACGTTCCACTGTTCCACTGTTCCACTGTTCCACTGTTCCACTGCCTTCCTCGTATTCACCACAAATGCTTCCACCTCACACAGTGAACGGTGCTGATCCGATGGCGCCCCACCACCTCACACGCTCACCTCAACAGTCAACACCAGTCTTTAGTTTTACATAAGAACATAATAAAATAAGGAAGCTACAAGAGGCCGCGAGACCTTCACGTGGTAGTTCCTGTTACCTTCTTGCCTCTTTGTTGTTATAAATATCAGGGACTTTTCTTTGCAGTATGTTTTGTCAGTATGATAAATGACAGAGATCACTTCCAACGTAAATAGCGATGTTTTATTGAAGCCGGTTATAATGTCTCGACTTCCAGAGTAAAGAAGAGTAGCGATATTTTATTGAAACCATTTATAATAGCTTAAATTCCAAAGAAAAGAAGAGTAGAGACATTTTATTGAAGCCGTTTATAATGTCTTAACTTCTAACGTAAAGAAAAATAGAGACGTTTTCTTGAAGGCGTTTACAGTGTGTTGCAGCGTGAGCCGAGCTGTGAGGTGTTGGTAGTGCCATCGTCAGCATCTGTGGGTTCACGCCGTGTGTTTTGTACAACCATGTGCCTCATTATTTAGTGTTACTAGCAGCATCTCTCACATGTATGAATTTGAATGGTGCTCACGAAAAAACAGTAGATGGATTTCCAATTTCCAGCAGTTTTTGAAAAGTCAATAAATTTTTGAATCATCGAATATTTTGTGTGATAATAATAATGGCTGCCGGTCAGTGTGGGGTTTTTGCCAATCATGGGTTTCATGTAGTGTGTGTGTGTTAACCCCTTCACGCCCAGAGCTTTCCTTGGCTATATAAACTCGTCTGTTGTTAGCCATACAATTATAAAAAGTAACTAAATATCCCAAATTAACTAGTGGACATGGCTACTAAACAGGTCATATCTATAAAACATTGCTTATACTCACTAAAAATCGTCTAATGGTGTCCAAATTACAATGGAAATTATGTTCCGGGCCTCAAGGGGTTACTATTAATCTAACCATAACATGTCTTTCACTCGAGGGACACAGCAATCCAGTCTACCTGCCTAAGTTTCTGTCATGTGAGAGACTGCTGCCGCCTCCATGTTGGTGCCGTGCCCCTCGCTGTGTGTGTAGAGTACTGGGTCCGGCGTAGAGCTTGCTTCCTAATGCATGATATTCCCTCTATCCATGGAAGTGTTGGGACTCACTCGTAGGGACTCCAACGCAAGTCAAGTGTTTGTAAGGATGCTGTGAAGGTGTGATGTAGCGGGGTGCAGTCAGTTTGTACACAAGTTGTTTCGTACACCAGTAGATTAGTACACCCAAAAAAATGTTTCGTAGTCTATATGAAGCCATAGTCGTTTTGTACACTCAGCTGAGAGTTGAATTTGACTACTAGAGTTCTGTAACAACACTGGGTATGCACTAAATAACTCAAAATCAGTGTACGAAACAGCTAATAAAACCTGGGTACGAAACAAGTTGTGTACGAAACTCCCTGTAACCGATGTAGCGTCTCGCGTTGTGACGGAGAGTTTTGGCAATGTAAAATTTGTAAAATTGTCGTAAGTGGCACATGATAGCAAATATCTTTTTAAAATGTTTTGTGATTCTTGCATTGAAGCTTATTGCCATGTAAAGGATTACTAGATGAACCATTGTGTGTGTGTTGTTGGTTGCCGGCCTCAGTGGTGTGGCTCAGAGCCTGCCTAGTCCCTGCAATTTTTAAACTGATAACAAAGATGGAAGAAACAGACAATGAGAGACTACTGACTCGGAAACAAAGAGAAGGTCGCTACACAAGAGGACATACAAAACAACTAGGAAAAGGGAGATGCCTGAACACCATCAAGAAGTACAGCTTCCCTCATAGAAATGTAGACGTTTGGAATGGACTAAATGAGGAGGTGATATCGGCACATAATGTGCACCAGTTGAAGGAAAGACTGGATAAATGTAGATACAGAGACGGGACCACAACATCTGTAAAAGCCATTCAGAGTTGGTTTAAGCCACTGCCAAATGCTGCAGTGATTGTAAAATTCTCAACATCACAAGTCAAGTTTACAACACATACTTTTGACACATTAAAAGCCTTCAGAAAAATTGTATAGTAACTACTGGTTCAGGCCTTGTACAATTATTAAATGTTTCAAGCATCAAAATATTCTGCATCTGAGGCGCCTTACCATGAAGGAGTTCCGTAAGTTGTCCTTTTCTTGGCAAAAAGATTTAATACAGAGTTATAAAATCCATAGAAAAAAAAAATATTGTGGTTGTGCTGTAATGATTGGATGACCCATTATTTAGGTCCATGAGTGTTGCATGGGTGGCCTGACCTTTGCCCCGTGTTGGAAGGTGTGGGGTGTGGCATGGGTGGCCTGGCCTGACCTTTGCCCCGTGTTGGAAGGTGTGGGGTGTGGCATGGGTGGCCTGACCTTTGCACTGTGTTAGAAGGCATAAGGTGTAGCATGGGTGGCCTGACCTGACCTTTGCCCCGTGTAGGAAGGCATAGGGTGTGAGGGCCGCGCGTTGGGGAGAGTCAGCGTCAGCGTCAGCGTCAGCATCAGCGTGAACCTGATGAGATAAGACTTGCTATGTCCTTCAAGTTGTGTGTGTATTATTAGCTTCAAGTGTAGATGCCTGGAGCTGCCCATGTGTAGTCCTCCCTTTGACTGTCAAGCTGGCCTTTTATATATATTTCTTAGGCACTGTACGCAACGGCTCATTTATCTTGTTAATATACATTTGTAGTTAACAATTTCTGTGTATGGTGACCCTTTCCTCCACATCACTTCCACATTTCCCTCTCCGTCTTTTATAAGTGAGAGAAAGCAATACATTTCTAGGCTTTAGCGCCACTCATGCTCTATTTTTTCTCCCCGCTGTCGGAGGGATTCTAGATATTTACTATTTACTTTTAACTCTCCTGTATGGTATTCCCTACACCCTCAACAGGCGACTGTGTTCTGGCCGTCTCTTAGTGCTGAAAACCCCCATTGTAAGAGGCGGTGGACATGTGAATAAGGTGCATTCAATACATGCATGTCATTCAATATTGATGTTGGGCCATGGCATCATTACATGTGTACCTTGTCAATGCTATCATAGAAATTCAGTTCCCTGTTGGGCATACCTAGGATTGCCAGAGTGTGTATAAAGTATTATGGCTTGATGTTCAAAGCTCACGGTATTCTACTATATATACTACCTCAGCCTTAAACATGCTAAGCACAATATTCATAAGGTGGACATAGCTCTTAACTAGTGTCAGAACTAATGACCAAATTGAACGTTGTCAAGGGAAGTCACCCCGAGCAGATTATGGACGCTGATCCGTAATGATACATTGGTTTAATGCAAGGAGGTATTGTGTGGCACTGCTGCTGTGGTAGTGGACCTTGAGACTCCACCACACCTTGTTAGGGAAAACCTGTGTTGTGTCATCCGCCTTAAGCAGCAGGTCATGACGCGCTCTGACTGTCATTGGCCAATTTTTTAAGCATGGACATAAGCTAACCTAAGACTAACCATGACTTTAGACAGACATATCAGTTATTTTTTTACATTTTTCCGGGGGGGGGGGGTTAGTCTCAGATTGGTCGAAGGCTAACAAAAATTGTATTGGAATAGTTAGACACCCACGACCCTGTCCAACACCACAGTCTAATGATTTGATATATTATTATAGAATTCCCCAGAAAAATGTTAAAAAAAAACTGAAATGTCTGTCTAAAGTTACCATGGTTAGTTTTAGGTTAGCTGAAGTCCATGCTTAAAAAATCGGCCTAAATTGTCACCATTCAATAAGTAGACTCCTAACACCCCTAATCTGATCCAAATGTGTGAAGAATTTTGTGCTCCTAAAGTGAAAAATTGCTGCCCATATATAAGTGTAAGGTGGGGCCACAAGTAACATTACTATAAGAAAGCAGTGACACAGTGAGAAGCATGTAACTTTTATCCATATCTATATTTTGATGATCGTACACCGGAGGGCCTCACGTCAAGATGTCGCTATGTATAAACACTGGGATGTGGTCGCTGATTTGACCTGTGCTGACCTGTAGTGGTTTCTTTGTGACCCTGATTCTGCTTGTGTGCTGTCCTTGGGTCACCCTCAAGCTGTGGCGGGTCAGTGTGCTGTGGCGGCTGCAGCTCACCCCTCTCGTCTCCCTCCCTCATACCTCGTACTGGTGGAAAAATTGATGCTCAAGTAATCAAGTAAACAAAAGCTTTAGTTAAGAACTTTTGCGATAATAAACTGATTTTTGAAAGTTTTTGGGTAACACCAGTGACCAAGCAGAACTTATTACCAAATCTTAACCAATTAATAAGGTTTAAATAGTTCTTTGAAAAGTATCAATCATTTAGAATCGTCAAAATAATTATCTGACATCATGTGATAAAATTGTAATCATCTCACAAGAAACATTTTCGTTCCATAATCTCACAAAATTAAGCTAATGAAAAGTTCAGACTGACAACCTGCCTATGACTGTCTACACTTTAACTATAGGAGTCTGCCCTCTCCTCACCACCCACTATAGCCTATTTTTTTTAACGAGGCGAAAATTCCATTCTATCAACGTCTCGCGCTTTAAGTTACACCTCTGTTTACCTGATAATAGGGTTAACTATGATGCAATACAACTGAAATTAAGAAGAAGCGTAGTATTCCCTTCTCCTGACATCAAATATCAGTCAGTAAGCAGCAAGGGGTCAGGATTTTTTGCCTCGTTAAAAAAACCAGTCTTAGGAAGTTTTGAGTCCATAGTTCAGTCACATCGTTTGGAGTCCGTTTGTGTCCCGTGTTATGTGTCACACGCGTCGCCACTCACACACGACCGAGGGCCCTGTGTTACCGACCTCCATGGCTCCTCAAATTATAGACAGAATTCTTTTGGCACCTCTAACAGTATTTAGAAGTAGATCTATATAACACAGAATTCCTTGTTTCTGTTCAACGATCACTGGTTGCCAAAGAAGTATCTTGTATTCATGCCTTCATTGCGGTGACAAAGAATTCTGTTCGGCTTTTGACGCTAAATTATCAATACGATTAAATACAATACAGGAAAGTAGTATTGTGCTTCAAAGTATATTTTTTTCTAAATATATATAATTTTCATAGTTCTTCTCAGGAAATGTCACTCCAGACTTCCCATGGGCTTGTGTCGATGAGTTACCAAGTTACCATTAGAGGGTCAACTCTTCAGCCTGTCAACCTTGGGTACGGTGACATACGGGCCCTAAATATCCGCACTAACCTGCCTCGTAGTACAAATGTGCATTTTGTATTTCACCTAAATTCACTTGATTTCCATGAATATGCATATTATATAAGTATATCTAGACACATCTATATGAACACAGGATTATGAGCAAATAATGGAAGGGGTGTACTGTAGCGCTGTGCTCTGCCTCCTATCGGTGTTCTCAAGAGCCAAGGCCTTTTGTCCTTTTGCAACCTGGAGCATGCAGGAAAAGTGTGGCAGACCTGTTATAACTACTGTGCATCCATGTCTAACAAGTCTTTTTAGATACTACGACTTCATGATACAACACTGTCTACATTTCAATGGCATACAATGATTCTAGACAACTGTATTCTTTGATAGCTTTTAGAGTGTTTTGTTATATTTTTGTATTTACACTTTGTTGAAGAAGTTTTGCATTTATGAACCCTGCGTGCTCCCCTTGTTCTTATGCTTAATTTAGTTCAAACTACAAACACTAGTGAGACATATGCAGCAAATAATAGCACCTATTCTAGCTGTCTTCTTTGAAATTTATCTTTTTTCTTCAAAACTGTGGAATACGCAGAACAAAAAAAATAGTCTTGGAGATTCCCTGCCTCGTGTGTTGCAGTATTTACGCTTAGAATTGGTTGTAGTTTTCCTCAAGGTCAACCTGATGACTGGAGGAAGACTTGTGGTTGCACTTCATTTATATCTGTTGGTTTGTGATATATTTTTCAGCGATTTCTACTGTGATGTGACGAGTGACTTTGCAGTTCTATTGTAATGTGGGCAAATCTGGCCATTCCCACCTCTGACACTAAGCACTTCTACCTTTAAATAATGCTTTACAAAAACCTCCATCTGTCCAAACTCCTGTAAATACCTATTATACCTCATCCTTTGCTTCCTCCTCAGGCCCCGTCCACACGGGGGAGCTTTGCTCGGTAAACTTTGCCTCTTGGCGGGCTAAGCCTGTCACACGCATTTATGCTGCTGTCCAAACGACGTTGGTTGGGCAGTCAGAGCCTGGCAGTGACTGAAACAGGATCGAGTGGTGTACGACAACATGGATCGCTAAACATTAGGGAAAACCTTTATGAAGCTTTGCTCACGGTTTCTCCATTTCGGACGTCACACTGAGCAAAGTTTGGCGGGCAAAGGTCGCCCGTGTGGACGGCCTCATAGGTAACTCACCCTCCCATGTGTCACTCTTAACTCTACTAATGATCTCGTAGGCACCCATTCCCGTGTAGGCAGTAGACATTCCAAGGCATTCCAGGCTTTACTCACATGGCATTCCAGGCTTATAACTCATCATCCTTGGCTCAGACTTAGATTTTAGAACAACAACAATTAAACTAGGACCAAAACGAGGCACACGGAACCTCTGTCTATTATATTTGTTGTTTTTAATTCATTTATCATGTATTTTTATGTCATGTTTATCTTCTTTTTTTTTACCATGACCAAAACGAGGCATACTTAACCTCTGCCCTAGGATATTTATTTCATTAATTAATATATCATCTATTCCTTATGTCATTTATATCTATTTATGGTATATTCTTTTATTTATGGCCATATTTGCTCACATGTTATGCTTCTGGTATGTAGACTTTTTGTATTGTTGAGCTTGTCAGTGTCATGCTTTTATTACTCACACTACAGGTAACGTAGCCCTGACCATTATAATTATATTTCCTCAATCACCCATTTTGAAGGTTTGGTAAATGTACGTTCCTATACCATTACTCTTACCATTATTTTCCTCTCTCTTAACCCCTAAGAGACCAAAGACATGAATAGTTAATGGACATTTTTCAATTATTCTCGTCATGTAATTTGTCATCTATAAAGTTTGACCTTTGACCTGCTGCTATTTCCTGCTACTAGGTATTCCCTCTCCTCTTTATCATCGTGATCGGGTATCAAATGTATCAGTGCAGTGTTGGTAAGACGATAGTTTGATGCTAGTACCAATAAAATAATAAACAATAATGCCTCATGTCTGTGAAAATAAAAGTTGTGCAGTTGTGAATGTCTACCAATGTGGTTTTTATCTTATGGCTAATAAAGGCAAAAAAAATCCTGTCTCATGAATGTGTATCCTGATTATAAGTACGTATTATGTATGTATATATGTATGTATGATGATTATGTTCTTATGTTCTTATGTTTCCAAGGCTTCTATGTATATATGTGTGAGTGAAATGCTCTTTTATATATATAAGAACATAAGAAAATATGGAAGCTACAAGAGGCCGTGAGACCTACACATGGTAGTTCGTGTTACATTCCTGGATGATGTGTATTCAAGGTTTCTATGCATATGTGTGTGTGAGTTAAATGCTCTTTTTTTATATAAGAACAAAAGAATATAAGAAAATAAGGAAGCTACAAGAGGCCGTATGTATTCAAGGCTTCTATGTATATATGTATATATGTGTGCGTGTGTGTGTGTGAACTTCTCTTTTTTTTTATATATATTTACATATTAATATTTCTGTACCGTCAACAACACTAGTCGCCATTGCACTAATGTCGCCCGGCGAAGTTTACTGGCGAATGTTATGAATGTTAGCATCACTACAGCCTTGTAGGTGCCACTGAAGACAGGTACATAATATAAACTACTGTGCATGCCTCTAATGACACATACAAGTCTGTAGTGATGCTAACATTCGTAATATATGGCACCTGGTGACGTTAGTGCAGTGGTGACTACAGTGTTGTTGAGGGTAGTTGTGCCACCTTGCATGTGTAGGGGAAGGCCTAATGCATGGCTAAAAGGCTTTTAACACTTTTGAAATTCAAAAATTCTTGAAATTTTGCAATTTTTTAACTTTACAGGTAAGAAACCCAGCACCCAGGTGAGTCTTCTGAATATATAAGAACATAAGGAAGCTACAAGAGGCCGCGAGACCTACACGAGGTAGTTCCTGTTACTTAACACTAAGATACAACCCAGTATAAGTATAACTACAACCAAGGCATTACAACAGTTCTTTCCTCAGGAGTTTCTACTGCCGCTGCTCTCCGGTGAGAAACTCATATTTTTATTCTAACGTTTTAGCCTCGAGTGCCTGTAGGTTTTTATTTCCTTGTGTGCTCAGATGGTTGGCCCCCTCTATGCCATTGTCAGGCATATATATATATATATATAGGAGGCTAGATCTGGACAGCTTTATGGATGGGTATGAAAGGTGGATGTAGGTAGTGTTAAGTTAGAGGAACTATCACGTGTAGGTCTCGCGGCCTCTTGTAGCTTCCTTATTTTCTTTTTAAATGTTTCTTAGATGAGATTAAGGTCAGAAGCACTACACTTAGCCTTAAATGCCTAAATACCGAGCTATTAAGGTCAGAAGCACTACACTTAGCCTTAATAATGTCAGAAGCACAGTAGTCTGAGCCTTGTCTTGAGGCATAGACCTAGGTAGTAGTTACTTCATTATTAAAGCCAGAAAACCCTAATACTGTGACCATTGATGCTTCTAAATAAGCAGATTACTGAAGAACATAAGGAAGCTACAAGAGGCTGAGACCTACACGTGGTAGTTCCTGTTACTTAACACTACCTACATACACCTTTCATCCCCATTTCACCTTTTTAGGCATTAAATCAATCAATCCCCATCCATGAATTTATCCAGCCTCCTTTTAAAACTCCCTATTGACTCCGTACTAACCACCTGTCTACCGAGTCCATTCTAATCATTTACCACCCTATTTGTGAACCAGTTTTCTCTAAAAGATTATTCATCTCATCTATTGAGCAGCATCACTTTGCCAGGAGTCCAAGTACCATACAAGGCAATCTAGGCAAAAAGATACTGAATAAAATCATAGAACCATATAAAGCGACTGATGAAGTGTGCCTTGCTGGATAGAAAGTTGCGTCATTGAAGAGTAGCTATTGCGTCATTGATCAGAGTATTGCTATTGCGTCATTGATCAGAGTATTGCTATTGCGTCATTGATCAGAGTATTGCTATTGCGTCATTGATCAGAGTATTGCTATTGCGTCATTGATCAGAGTATTGCTATTGCGTCATTGAAGAGTAGCTATTGCGTCATTGATCAGAGTATTGCTATTGCGTCATTGAAGAGTAGCTATTGCGTCATTGAAGAGTATTGCTATTGAAGTCATGTGAGCTAAAAGACATTATTGGAAGAAAGAAGAAGAAGGAATAGTCATAAAGAAGCATATTAGATCACTATATAAGTGTGCCTTGCCGTCTACATCAGAAAATAAGGAAGCTACAAGAGGCCGTGTGTCGAAAATACATAATTGAAGTGCTGAGTCTAAGACAATTATAATTATTGAAGCTCTTTGGCATGAAAATGAATAGTATGTAAGCCTGACAAGTATAATTGAAAAAAAAAAACCTTCATAAGAATAACAAATAAAGCGAAATAACCAGCCGTTTTTTTGTCGGTTATTTTGCTTTATTTGTAATTCTTAGGACGTTTTTTTTTACATTATACTTGTTAGACTTACATACTATTCAATTTCATGCCAAGATAGAGCTTCAATAACTCATTTTCTAAGAATCAGCAAGGTTGGAGAAAAGGAAAAGGAGCAGAAAGACGAGACAGTGACAAAGCGACGTAAACTTTAGTGTCGAGAACTCCGGCGTGTGACTGCGTGCCATATCTCAAGACTCTTTCTCTCATTGAAGGATTAACATTGTAGTGATGGTGGTTGATAATTAGCAGCATGATGCGCCCCTTGGGAGTGGTGGGCGTGTTGGGGCGGCGTGGGTGGGCGGGCGGCAGGCGGTGTGAGAGGCGGCTGTGGGCGGTGTGTGGCGCGGCGAGACACGGAGATGTACCCAGCCAGCCAGCCAGGTGAGGACCGTGAGGGTGAGGGAGGCTGTCTCAGAATGTCTGTGAGTGAGGAGGATGCTGCTAGTGTCTGTTATTAGTGAGGACACAAACACATCAAAATCTATTAAAATATAAATAAAAGGCTTGTTTTTATAATAGCGGAAAGTTTTGAACCCAGAAATACCCTATTTTTACCCATTTAGCGTGCATATATTGCCTCTGCTTGGGTGTTATATCATGCAATACAGCCCCACACCCTTTCTTACCCCTTACATAGCCTTGAATATTGCAAGGGAACCCGTAAATTGAGGTAAACAGCAGCAGAAAACAAGATAAGTGAAGCCAGAAATACCCAGTTTTTACCTATTTATCGTGCATATATTGTCTTTGTCAATGGGTAATATCATGCAATACAGCCCCACACACTGTCTTACCCCTTACATAGCCTTGAATATTGCAAGCAAGGGAAGTCGTAAATTGAGGTAGAAATATAAGAATAAGGATAAATTTCCAATATGGCCGCTGTGACGTCATCAATATCAGAGCTTATCTTGATCTTGACATGCAACTCGAGGCTACAACTATTCCCTTCATAATCAAATACATTAAATAATTTATAAATCCGCTCGGATAAAGTAAAATAATGATAACTAGGACACAATAAGCCTAAAAAAACAATGAAATAACGAGGAATTAATGAAATATTGGGTTTCAAAAGATGGCCGAAAAAAACAAATTCACCAGAACACAAATCGACTTTTTACCCAAGGCTCAATAATTCGTGAAAAATTATGGGCAAATACTATATGACGTGTGTATCTTAAAAACAGTAACAGATCCTCGTTCAGTGTTGAAACCAGGGAGCAACATATCTTTTGTTTTTTCGATAATTTGACCCTTTTAACCCCTAAGTCAGATATATTCCTCCAGTAAACACGTGAAAAATACGTCACATAAACACACACAAACACACTGCACCTGTAGGCATAGCTAATCACACACAAATAACCTCACCATTCATTTAGAAGGAGGAACAAGGTTGACGTTAAAATGTAAACAAGAAACCCTTAAAATAAAAAAACAAAATACAGCCACCAGGCGCGTGATTACTACATAAAACGATGCGGAAATATCGAAATATATTAAAACACACACAAAAAACCTATATTTAGTGTAAAAAAAGAATTGTCAACAAAATATCGCTAAAATCTACGGTGTTACTAACTGTTTGAGTCATATTTATTTTACGTAGGCCTTAAAACTCGGAGACCTTTTATGGAAAGTCTTACAATGAACTAGGGATTTCAATAAGGGTATGCAATCCTACATCGCTCCACGAATAAAAAAGGGCTTATTCGTTTTAAAATGCGTAATTGGCACCTCGTAACATGGCGGCGAGCAAGGGCCAATCAGAGGCCTCGCTCCATTGACAGCCAATCAGCGTTCAGAAACTGGGCCGCCATGTTTGTTGTTTACCCAAGATATACATATATATTATATTATAGTATTATATGTGTTAAGCCCCACGCCGCCCTACTCCCGAAGGGGGGAGGGAAATTGCGTACGCGGGCTCAACGGGGGGGTGTTAATGCTCCTGTTTTAGCTCCCCCCCCAAACCCGCTAAGGTTCTATCCAATCGGTCGCTGGCGTGGCATGACAACTAACCCTGGCACCCCTACCTGTCGGGGGCCGGGTAGGGCGCATCTCCAAGTTCTACAGAAGGTAAGCGGGCAGTGCCCTTTCGTGTCGTCGGAGATACGGGGAGCTTGGTTCCCCAGGCTAGCAATAGCCCCGGCTATGCCGGGGCGACCCCCCCTGTCCCCCCTAGAGTCCCTGGCTTGATACAGGTCCCCCAGGGGCATCCTTAATCGCCTGCCCTATCATGCACTTGTCAATCACGTGAATACATCACCCTCTGCTGCGTCGCCTTCAGGAAGACCTGTATGTGGTACCCCAGAGGTCCTAAGGCCCTGTTGTAGGTGCCTCGTAATGCCCCGGGGTTCCGAGGGGGAACCCAGGGGAAGCCTCCTGAAGGAGGTATCTAGTAGGGCGTCGTAGTCGCGTAGAGTTTCCACCTCCGGCCCACGCCCGCCCCTAGTGCCTGGCCCCAGCGCCCAGTAGCTCCCCAAGGGCCCTGAAGAGAGGTGGGGCGAGTCCTGCCCTGCTCCGGGGATCCTGGGGGGGCCTCGGCCGAGGCACGCCAGGACGCAGGCCGGAAACAGGGTAGTCGTATCCCGTAGAGTTTTCCTTGCCAGCCTTGCGTCGGCAACCTCAGGCACGCGGGCCAGGCTTGGCACGCAGGATGTCTCCTACGCGTCGCGGTTACTCGCCCGTTACTCACGACTCGACGTGAGGTTACTCGCTGCAGTAATATACTATCACGTTCGCGACACCGTGTGCACACGTATGAACGCGCCCGCCGAAGCCGCGTGAGGTACTGTCCTCGTTCCTCCTTCAGCCTTTGGGCGAGGAGCCCACCACTGACTCTCAACAGTGAGTCCCTTGTCCTATAGGTTTGCCTGTCTTAAGGCCTAACCCTTTTTCCCCTCTTGGCGCTGATAATGATCTGTCCCCTCAGCGAAAACCCTTTGCTTCCCCTCTCTCACTACCATCCTTAGTCCTTCTGCCTTCTCCCCATTTATCCTTCGTTCCTCCATATTCCTCATTCCTCTACGTCCCAGCCCTCACAATATGTATGTATTATGTATATATTATAGTATGTAATGTGTGTATGGCTATATTAGTAGTATGTAAGGCTATGTAGGGGGCAAGGAAGGGTGTGTGGCAGTAGTAGCAATAGTAAGTAGTAGTAGTAGTAGTAGTAGTAGCAGCAGCAATAGTAGTAGTAGGCTCGGTAAAATACCACAGTGTATTACGTGATCTCACTCTTAAAGGAAGCAATAGAGGCACGATAAATAGCTATATAAGGGGTAATATTTTTTTTATCAAACATTCCGCTCTAAATAAACCTATTAAGAAAAGGTAAGTAAGGGTGTGAGGCTGTATTGCATGATATTACCCATTGACAAAGACAATATATGCACGATAAATAGGTAAAAACTGGGTATTTCTGGCTTCACTTATCTTATTTATTTTCTTTTCTTCTGCTGTTTACCTCAATTTGCAATATTCAAGGCTCTGTAAGGGGTAAGAAAGGGTGTGGGGCTCTATTGCATGATATAACACCCAAGCAAAGTGTGTGGGTTGTCACCGGGAGGCGACCGTGGTGTAACGGTAGCATGTCCGCCCGGCAAGTGGAAGGTCTCGGGTTCGATCCCTGAGCGGTGCCTGCCTTTTCGGTGAACCCCCTACCTTGAACACAAAAGCAATATATGCACGCTAAATGGGTAAAAAGGAGGTATTTCTGGCTTCCCTTACCTTATTTTCTTCTGCTTCTTACCTCAATTTACGTGTTCCCTTGCAATATTCAAGGCTATGTAAGGGGTAAGAAAGGGCGTGGGACTGTATTGCATGATATAACACCCAAGCAGAGGCAATATATACACGCTAAATGGGTAAAAATGGGGTATTTCTGGGTTCAAAACTTTCCGCTATTATAGAAACAAGCCTTTTATTTATATTCTAATAGATTTTGATGTGTTTGTGTCCTCACTAATAACTTCTTGGTCCAAATCACCGTTTTTCATAAGGGGGCGAGGCGTAGTGCAAAAACAAGGGGGGGAAGGGGGGCTAAGAGAGTATGGAAGTATTATTAATATTGTACCATATAAACTATGGTAGAATGAAGTAAGTAGACTACGTACCGTAGATAACACTAGTCGCCACCTGCCCTAATGTCGCCAGATGAATTATAGCATCACTACTGATTTTCATGTGCCACTGAAGATGATACACAGTAGTTTATAAATGATCATGACTGTAGATTCATTCCTTATTTTGTGTATTTAATGTGTTTATAGTGAAGGGAAGTGACTCTCATTAATCCTATGTTTAAGTTGGCGTGTGGCTTTCTTTCCGCCTTATGACGCGCTACACCTCTTATTTGCAGGCAGAGGATTGCAGCGGCAGCAGAGGGGGGTCTCCCGGGGCTGGTCGGCTCCTGGCGCCTCAAACACAAACAGCGCGGCGGCGGTGGTGGTGGTGGTCGCCGGAATGACAAGGATGACATCTCACACCTCTTCATTCCTGTGCCAGTCAAGGTAGCTGTCATGTGTCATGTGTGTCAGGCGGCTCCAGTAGTCAACATATCATAGGTTAACATGCAATCCCATGCAGGGCACCCCAGGAATTTTTTTGGGGAGGGTCCAGAATTAAATTGGGAGAAACTGGTTCACAAATAGGGTGGTAAATGATTGGAATGGACTCAGTCGTCAGGTGGTCAGTGCGAAGTCTATTGGGGTCTATAAAAGGAGGCTAGACAGAGTTATGGATGGGGATGAAAGGCGGATGTAGGTAGTGTTAAGTAACAGGAACTATCACGTGTAGGTCTCCCAGCCTCTTGTAGCTTCCTTATGTTCTTATGTTACTACTACTACTACTACTACTACTACTACTACTACTACTACTACTACTACTACTACTACTACTACTACTACTACTACTATCCCTTGTAGTCTCTTGTAGCTTCCTTATGTTCTTATGTTCTTATGTACAGGCAACAGGAACTACCACGTGTAGGTCTCCCAGCCTCTTGTAGCTTCCTTATGTTCCTATGTTCTTATGTTCTTATGTTGTTTTGTTCCTCTGCACAGGCCAGACAGGACGAGATCAATGTCGGGGAGGAGATGGCCGGTCCCTTGAAGAGAGAGGACATTCTGCGCGTCCTCAATCGCTTCTACACAAATGAAACGTCAAGGAGTTGGCCAGAGAGAATGGTCTAGATAGTAAGTGGGATGCTTGTATTGCAGAGCCAAAGAAAATATCCTCATGGAAGACCACATCATTTAACCCCTTGAGGCCCAGAATGTAATCTTCATTGTAATATATCCACCATTCGACGATATTAATGAACATAAGCAATATTGTATAGCTATGACCTGTTTAATATCCTTGTCCATTAGCTAATTTGGTTTATGTAGTTACTTTTTCGTAGTTTTATGGCTAATAACAGACCATTTCATATAGCCAAGAAAAGATCTGGGTGTGAAGGGGTTATATGAGTAACTACATATTCAGGTACAGATGCCTGTTTGCTGGTAGTGTTACCGTCAACAACACTATAGTGGCCACTGCACTGATGTCGCCAGGCGCCATATATTATGAATTATAGCATCACTACAGACTCTTATGTGCCATGGAAGACAGGTACATAATATCTACTACTGTGCATGCCTCTTCAGTGACACATACTAATCTGTAGTGATGCTTAACCCCTTGAGACTCAGAGCGTAATTTCCATTGTAATTTAGGTACCTTTAGACAATTTTTAGTGACTATAAGCAATATTTTATAGATATGACCTGTTTATTATTCTTGTCCACTAACTAATTTGGTATAATCAGTTACTTTTTGTAATTTTATGGCTAACAACAGACAATTTTTTATAGCAAAGGAAAGATCTGGGCGTGAAGGGGTTAAATTTGTAATATATGGCACCTGGCGACATTAGTGCAGTGGCGACTATAGTGTTATTGACGGTAGAAGAGTTTGGTCTTCAATACAAGTAGGTCAATAGGTTCAATACATGGTCTTAATAAAGTAGGAGAATAGAGTTTGGTCTTCAATACGTACTTGTCAATTACAGGAACTACCTCGTGTAGGTCTCACGGCCTCTTGTAGCTTCCTTACTTTCTTATGTTCTTATGTGATTTCTTTGTCCCGGCACAGATTATCTCTACCAGCAGACCTTCATCAGCTTCCGTAAGTTCTGTCTTGAGTCCGAGAGCCTTCCAGTAGACCTTCACATCATCATCAGCGACATCATACAAGTAGGTGACCCAGCAACTGCCCATCACCTACTTGTCTCATTGCATTATAATTGTTGTATTTTTTGGTATAGTCTATTTTTTTTAACAAGGCAAAAAATCCATTCTATCATAAGGTCTCATGCTTAAAATGATGCCTATGTTTACCTGATAATATAGCTAATGGCAATATGCATAGTCTATTTTTTTAGCAAGGCAAAAAATCCATGCTATCATAAGGTCTTATGCTTAAAATGATGCCTATGTTTACCTGATAATATAGCTAATGGCAATGTGTATAGCCTATTTTTTTAACAAGGCAAAAAATCCATCTATCTTAAGGTCTTATGCTTAAAATGATGCCTATGTTTACCTGATAATAGTTAGCTAGATGAAGTAATGTATAAAGCCATTTTTTCTCAGGCATAAATCCATCGTATCTTAAGGTCTCATGCTTAAAATGATGCCTATGTTTACCTGATAATAGGGTAACTAGATAAAATACGAAATAGAAAATGACCTGGATAAATATTATAAGGAAAGCAGGATTTTGCCTTCTAACATGACTATACCATGGGTTTTGAGATGAGTCCCATACTTTATAAGGATCTATGTTTTAGCCTGACACAGGCTATCTTTGATAAACAGCATAAATTTTTTGAGAAGCCATGTAGTCCGTGCTCTTTGGCATAAATGTTTTCAGTCCATAGCACCCAAAGGGCAGGATTTTTGCTCGTTTTAAACAAAATATGACAGATATAGATGAGTTTTGAGCCATTGAGCCACAGTGCATCTTTTGGTACAGGATTATAATGATGTTTTTTGAGCCATTGAGCCACAGTGCATCTTTTGAAACAGGATTATAATGATGTTTTTTGAGCCATTGAGCCACAGTGCATCTTTTGAAACAGGATTATAATGATGTTTTTTGAGCCATTGAGCCACAGTGCATCTTTTGAAACAGGATTATAATGATGTTTTTTGAGCCATTGAGCCACAGTGCATCTTTTGAAACAGGATTATAATGATGTTTTTTGAGCCATTGAGCCACAGTGCATCTTTTGAAACAGGATTATAATGATGTTTTTTGAGCCATTGAGCCACGGTACATCGTTTGGTACAGGATTATAATGGCTGTGTTTCAGGGCGCGGGACACATCCACGACATCTACCCGACCTTCCTCAAGCACGCACAGAAGACATTTCCTCACCTCATATGTATGGACGACCTGTACAAGATATCAGACCTCTCAAACCCTCCTAACTGGTGAGTCCTTCTGCCAAGACAACATGAACCACAGTCTTATACAAAGGGATGCAATAAGGCGATGTAGGAAAAGTTCTTACGGCTATTAACCAGGGTAGAACAAGAAGTAACGGATTCAAGCTGGAAGGGCGTAGATTTAAAAAGGAAATAGGGAAACTGGTTCACAAATAGGGTGGTGAATGATTGGAATGGACTCAGTAGACAGGTAGTTAGTGCGGAGTCATTAGGGAGCTTTAAAAGGAGGCTGGATAAATTCATGGATGGGGATGAAAGGTGGATGTAGGTAGTGTTAAGTAACAGGAACTACCACGTGTAGGTCTCACGGCCTCTTGTAGCTTCCCTATGTTCTTATGTTCTTCTTATGTTCTTAGATCGTATTGGCATTAGTCAAGAAAATATAAAAGGGAATGGTAGTCAAGGTTAAATATAAGGGAATATAACTAGATCTTATTGGCATTAGTAAAGGATAAATAAAAAGGAATATCATAGGAGCTTATTTAGCTTCCTTATGTTCTAATTATGTTCGTATTCCTTCAGGTACACAGAAGCAAAGTAGTGTTAAGTAACAAGAACTACCACGTGTAGGTCTCCCAGCCTCTTGTAGCTTCCTTATGTTCTTATGTTCTTATATCTTTGAGTCAACACCCTCGTCAATAGTACCTCCCATGGTGAATAAAAACGGGAGATTGATTGATGAGCTTGTTAAGACTTCATACACACGGCACACAGGCAGACACAGACACGTTCTCTTTTCTTCCTTTATGTATACATCATTAAGGGACTTTCTTCCTATATGCATCATTATACATCCTTATGTTCTTATGTTCTTATGTTTTTATGCCCTCAGGTACACAGAAGCAAGGGCCCTGAACCGCAAGATCATCTTCCACGCGGGCCCCACCAACAGCGGCAAGACCTACCACGCCATGGAGCGGTTCTTGACGGCAGAGTCCGGCATCTACTGCGGCCCCCTTAAGCTGCTGGCCAACGAGGTCTTCAACAAAAGCAACACCAGAGTAAGCAAGGGTACATTTGGGCTCCTCTCCCTTTCTCCTAAACTTCCTAAACATTGGATCCCCGGAGACTTACCTTCTCCCTCCCAAACGTTTCCAGAGCCATGCCCAGAGACTGACCGGCCTCTCCTTAGCACGTTATTGCTACACAGATAGATATATATATAGATAGATAGAGGCTTTATTGACCACAGTATTTACAAGGGAACTCAATAAAATTCCAATGAACTCAATAAAACTCAATAGAACGCAATCTCAGACATCTTACCATGGCAGGTTTGTCTCTGTGTGTCATTTATTTACCATTTATCTTTTATCATTTATAGTTATATTTGTTTTATTTATTTATCATGTATCCCCCCCCAGGGCACCCCTTGTGACCTGGTGACGGGGGAGGAGCGGCGGAACGGCAACACTGACGGCCAGGCGGCCAGACACCTGGCCTGCACCGTGGAGATGGCCTCCGTCACCACTGCATGTATGTATGTCTGTGTGTGTATATATGCACGTGTGTGCATGTGTGTGTGTGTGTTGAGTCAAAATTTCCTGTTCTGATTTATTTACACCGAGTGGTCGACTTCCGACCGTTATTGGGACCGACCGACCGACCGTAAGTACAACTGGACGTAAGTTGGCCTATATTATAAAAAAAAAAAAAAAATAATAATAATAATAATAATTTTTTTTACATTTGTGCCTCTAGCGCCTGTAGTTTTCTCTGCACACAAATACATGTTTATCTTTGTCAAAACATGAATGATAAATCAATGCTTCCAAACCTTCCTATTGCACAGTTGAGGTGGCTGTCATAGATGAGATCCAGATGGTGCGTGACCCCACCCGAGGCTGGGCGTGGACGAGGGCCTTGCTGGGTCTCAATGCCAAGGAGATCCATGTGTGTGGGGAGGCGTCCACCATCGGCCTGGTCCATGAGGTGGCCATGGCGGCGGGGGAGGAGGTGGAGGTGAGGGGAGGCAGTACTATTATTTATCATACAGTCCTAGCAAGGCAAGTGTTTTGTTCCCAGCATTTAAGTACAAGTGATACATAATGTTGTTGTTGTAGGTGAGGCGGTACAAGAGGCTGACGGAGCTGACGGTGGAAGACTACGCCCTGCAGACGCTGGACAACGTGCAGCCGGGGGACTGCATCGTGTGCTTCAGTAAGCGTGACATCCACTACGTGACCCGGGAGATTGAGCGGCGGGGGCACGAAGTGGCTGTTATATACGGAGGTGAGTGGCTGACTGTTGCTAAGTGAGTGGCTGACTGTTGCTAAGTGAGTGGCTGACTGTTGCTAAGTTATCTATGGAGGTGAGTGGCTGACTGTTGGTAAGTGAGTGGGTGACTGGTGGTAAGTTATATACGGAGGTGAGTGGGTGACTGGTGGTAAGTGAGTGAGTGTCTGTTGCTAAGTTAGGATTTTTTGCCATTTGGATATTGTTAAAGGCATGAACAGTGATTTAGAGGAAAGTTATGAACTCTTTTTTTTGTTGTTAACATACGAAGCTAAAGAATGGATGAAGAAGCAAAAAAATATCATGCATATTTATTTATTTTTTATTTATTTTTACATGACAAAGGACTGGCCAAGGGCACACACACAAAAAGGAGGTAGCAAAAAGCCCGCTCAGTTGCCAGTCCCTATAAAGAAGACAGTAAGAGATATAGAAATGGGGTGGTGCTATTTAGTTCGGGAAGTGTCTTGTCACTCCTCTGTTCTGTATGTCTTCCCCTGCCTATGTTCCTGCCTCTTCCTATGTTCTTATGTCCTCCCTGCCTATGTTCCTGTCTTGCCCTATTGTTCTTATGTTCCTATGTCTTCCCTGCCTATGTTTCCTTGCTATGTTCCTGCCTTGCCCTATGTTCTTATGTTCCTATGTCTTCCCTCCTATGTTCCTGCCCTTGCCCTATCGTTCTTATGTCTTCCCTGCCTATGTTCCTTGCTATGTTGCCTGCCTTGCCCTATGTCTCTTATGTTCCTTATGTCTTCCACCTCTCCCCCAAGGCCTACCCCGGTGCACCAACTGGCCTCAAGGCCTACAAGTTTCATGACCCCAAACAACCCATGCAATATTAATTGGCATATCGATGCCATAGGAATGGGACTGAACCTGTAAGTGTACCTTCTATTACAGCACCATTATATTATACCAACACTATAACAATACACTATACCAACACTATAACAACACTATTATATCTTACCTTCTATTACAGCACCATTATATTATACCAACACTATACCAACACTATAACAACACTATTATATCTTACCTTCTATTACAGCACCATTATATTATACCAACACTATACCAACACTATAACAACACCATTATATCTTACCTTCCATTACAGCACCATTATATTATACCAACACTATAACAATACACTATACCAACACTATAACAACACTATTATATCTTACCTTCTATTACAGCACCATTATATTATACCAACACTATAACAATACACTATACCAACACTATACCAACACTATAACAGCACTATTATATCTTACCTTCTATAACAGCAGCACAGTGGTCAATCCTTAGATAACATTTTCTGTGTAGTATAAAAACTTATTGACTTGTACATCAAGACCTCGCTTAACTCTGCCTCACCTAGCTCTCAACACACATAATTATCCCTGAAGGAACATAAAAAACATAAAAAAATAAGGAAGATACAAGAGGCCGTGAGACCTACACGTGGTAGTTACTGTTACTTAACACTACCTACATCCACCTTTCATCCCCATCCATGACATTATCCAGCCTCCTTTAAAAACCCCTATTGACTCTGCACTAACTACCCACTAACGGAGTCCATTCCAATCATTTACCACCCTATTTGAGTTGTCATCTAAACTTCCGTCAATAACACTATAGTCAATAACCTGTTTATTTTATTTATTTATTTATTTGATATTTGACTCAGTAGACAGGTAGTCAGTGCGGAGTCATTAGAGAGCTGTAAAGGGAGGCTGGATAAATTCATGGATGGGGATAAAAGGTAGGTAGTGTTAACCCCTTGAGACCCAGAACATAATTTCCATTGTAATTTGGGTACCATTAGACGATTTTTGGTGAATATAAGCAATATTTTATAGATATGACCTGTTTAGTATCCTTGTCCACTAACTAATTTGGTATATTCAGTTACTTTTTGTAATTTTATGGCTCGACAACAGACATTTTTTTTATAGCCAAGGAAAGATCTGGGCGTGAAGGGGTAAAGTAACAGGAACTACCACGTGTAGGTCTTGCGGCCTCTTGTAGCTTCCTTATGTTCTTATGTTGTAACCTATGTCTGCAGGAGCATTCGCCGCATCATCTTCTACTCCCTCATCCGGCCCACCATCAACGACAAGGGGGAGATGGAGATGGAGACTATCAGTGTGTCGTCGGCGCTGCAGATCGGCGGCCGGGCGGGGCGCTATGGCACACAGTGGGAACATGTACGTACTGACACACACTTAGAAGGAGTGCAAGTGTATTTTGTACTTTTATATATATGTTGCTTTTATTTACTGAGATTGTCGCTCTATGGTTCAGTAATGCATGGAAAATACACTGGCAATTTACTATTCACTATTTCACTATTTCACTATTCAATTTTGATGGAGACACCTTGCAATGATACCTTCAGATTTTGTGTGTATGTGTGTGTGGTTAGTGCAGAGTCAATAGGGAGTTTTAAAAGGAGGCTGGACAATTTCATGGATGGGGATGAAAGGTGGATATAGGTAGTGGTAAGTAACAGGAACTACCACGTGTAGGTCTCACGGCCTCTTGTAGCTTCCTTACTTTCTTATGTTTTTATGTTCTAGATGAATATTCTAAGGTGTATTTCAGGGCTATGTGACGTCCATGAAGCCCGAGGATCACCCAACACTGTGCAGGCTGCTGTCCCACGTGCCTGATGACATAGAACAGGCAGGTCTTCATCCCACGGCCGACCAGATAGAACTGTTTGCCTACCACCTGCCCAGCTATACCCTCTCCAACCTTATCGTAAGTCAGCCATTGGGTACTATTTCTACTACTACTTGGATACTATTTCTACTACTACTTGGATACTATTTCTACTACTGCTTAGATACTATTTCTACTACTAATTTGATAGATACTATTTCTACTACTACTTGGATACTATTTCTACTACTACTTGGATACTATTTCTACTACTACTTGGATACTATTTCTACTACTACTTGGATACTATTTCTACTACTAATTGGATCTATTCTACTACTATGGATACTATTTCTACTACTACTTGGATACTATTTCTACTACTACTTGGATACTATTTCTACTACTACTTGGATACTATTTCTACTACTACTTGGATACTATTTCTACTACTACTTGGATACTATTTCTACTACTACTTGGATACTATTTCTACTACTAATTTGATAGATACTATTTCTACTACTACTTGGATACTATTTATACTACTAATTTGATAGATACTATTTCTACTACTACTTGGATACTATTTATACTACTAATTTGATAGACACTATTTCTACTACTACTTGGATACTATTTCTACTACTAATTGGATAGATACTATTTCTACTACTAATTGGATAGATACTATTTCTACTACTACTTGGATACTATTTATACTACTAATTTGATAGATACTATTTCTACTACTACTTGGATACTATTTCTACTACTACTTGGATACTATTTATACTACTAATTTGATAGATACTATTTCTACTACTACTTGGATACTATTTCTACTACTACTTGGATACTATTTCTACTACTAATTTGATAGATACTATTTCTACTACTACTTGGATACTATTTATACTACTACTTGGATACTATTTATACTACTAATTGGATAGATACTATTTATACTACTAATTGGATAGATACTATTTATACTACTAATTGGATACTATTTATACTACTAATTTGATAGATACTATTTCTACTACTACTTGGATACTATTTATACTACTACTTGGATACTATTTATACTACTAATTGGATAGATACTATTTATACTACTAATTGGATAGATACTATTTATACTACTAATTGGATAGATACTATTTATACTACTACTTGGATACTATTTATACTACTAATTTGATAGATACTATTTATACTACTACTTGGATACTATTTCTACTACTACTTGGATACTATTTCTACTACTAATTGGATAGATACTATTTATACTACTACTTGGATACTATTTCTACTACTAATTGGATAGATACTATTTATACTACTACTTGGATACTATTTATACTACTAATTTGATAGATACTATTTCTACTACTACTTGGATACTATTTCATTCTATTGTTTCTATTTTTCCACCTTCCTACGACTTCAATCTTTTCAAGAGAGGAGTAACAAGACACCTCACAAACTAAATTGGCCCACCCCTCTTTTTATATTCTCTTACTGTCTTCTTTATAGGGACAAACTTTATTTAAAACAACAACAACAGCTCTAGACATGATTTTGTGTATATTTTCTTTTTGTATGCGTCATGTTAGTAGGTATAAGGCTATTCAATGTGACAAATTTATATATTACTGCGTATGGTACAAAAACTACAAGCTAAATGAAATATGTAGCCGTTATGTTTGAGTTGGCAACCAGTCTGTTACAAGGAAGCTGCATATCGAGTGTTTCCCAGTGCTAGTCCAGTGGCTCGCCTCATCCTTCTTGCCTTTATTGTGTTAGGATTATGCAACAATTATAAGAGGGAATGCAGCTTGAACATTCCTAAGTAGGGGAAAATAGGTGAATTATTAGGGGAATGTAATTTGAACATTCCTTAGTAGGGGAAAGCCAGTACTCATGTTGTTGTTGTGATGTTCTCAGGATGTGTTTGTGAAGCTAGTACTCATATTCTTGTTGTTATCTCTTTCTTGTTATTTTCCTTAGTAGGGGAAGGATAGGAAAGGATAATACAAGATAATACAATATGAGTATAGTATCCTTTAGTCTGTACTCATAGTGTTGTTGTGATGTTCCTAGTCTTATTGTGAGTCAGCCATTGGGTACTATTTCTACTACTACTTGGGTACTATTTCTACTACTACTTGGGTACTATTTCTACAACTACTTGGATACTATTACTACTACTACTTGGGTACTATTTCTACTACTACTTGGATACTATTTCTACTGCTACTATGATACTATTTCTACTACTACTTGTACTCATATTCTTGTCCGTGATGTTCCCAGGATGTGTTTGTGAACCTGTGCACGGTGGACTCCTCCCTGTACTTCATGTGTCTGATGGACGACTTCAAGTTCCTGGCTGACCTGATCCAGCACATTCCCCTCACCCTGCGCTCCCGCTATGTCCTCTGCTGCTCCCCCATCAACAAGAAGATGCCCTTTGTCTGTGCTATGTTTCTCAAGGTGATTATTTCCCTTTTTTAAAACAGCAACTTCATATAGCTTAGCGGCCCTACTAGTGTGGCTTCATATAGCTTAGCAGCCCTACTAGTGTGGCTTCATGTAGCTTAGCGGCCCTACTAGTGTGGCTTCATATAGCTTAGCAGCCCTACTAGTGTGGCTTCATGTAGCTTAGCGGCCCTACTAGTGTGGCTTCATGTAGCTTAGCAGCCCTACTAGTGTGTCTTCATATAGCTTAGCAGCCCTACTAGTGTGGCTTCATATAGCTTAGTGGCCCTACTAGTGTGTCTTCATATAGCTTAGCAGCCCTACTAGTGTGTCTTCATATAGCTTAGCAGCCCTACTAGTGTGTCTTCATATAGCTTAGCAGCCCTACTAGTGTGTCTTCATATAGCTTAGCGGCCCTACTAGTGTGGCTTCATATAGCTTAGCGGCCCTACTAGTGTGTCTTCATATAGCTTAGCAGCCCTACTAGTGTGGCTTCATATAGCTTAGCAGCCCTACTAGTGTGTCTTCATATAGCTTAGCAGCCCTACTAGTGTGTCTTCATATAGCTTAGCAGCCCTACTAGTGTGTCTTCATATAGCTTAGCAGCCCTACTAGTGTGGCTTCATATAGCTTAGCAGCCCTACTAGTGTGGCTTCATATAGCTTAGCAGCCCTACTAGTGTGTCTTCATATAGCTTAGCAGCCCTACTAGTGTGTCTTCATATAGCTTAGCAGCCCTACTAGTGTGTCTTCATATAGCTTAGCAGCCCTACTAGTGTGGCTTCATATAGCTTAGCAGCCCTACTAGTGTGTCTTCATATAGCTTAGTGGCCCTACTAGTGTGTCTTCATATAGCTTAGCAGCCCTACTAGTGTGGCTTCATATAGCTTAGCAGCCCTACTAGTGTGTCTTCATATAGCTTAGCAGCCCTACTAGTGTGGCTTCATATAGCTTAGCAGCCCTACTAGTGTGTCTTCATATAGCTTAGCAGCCCTACTAGTGTGGCTTCATATAGCTTAGCAGCCCTACTAGTGTGGCTTCATATAGCTTAGTGGCCCTACTAGTGTGGCTTCATATAGCTAAGCAGCCCTACTAGTGTGGCTTCATATAGCTTAGCAGCCCTACTAGTGTGTCTTCATATAGCTTAGCAGCCCTACTAGTGTGGCTTCATATAGCTTAGTGGCCCTACTAGTGTGGCTTCATATAGCTAAGCAGCCCTACTAGTGTGGCTTCATATAGCTTAGCGGCCCTACTAGTGTGGCTTCATATAGCTTAGCGGCCCTACTAGTGTGGCTCAGTGGCAAGAAAGGCTCTAATTCTTCAACAATATTCTCAAGATATCGTCTAATGGTAGCCAAATTGCAATAGAAATTATGTTCTGGGCCTCAAGGGGTGAATGATGCCCTACTGCTACTAAGTGTTTAAGGTCAGAGAATATATTTCTACTTGCTAGAGACACCTTTGTAATGGAAATGCTACCTCCTCCATTGATCCCAGTCAGTATATAGTTGTGAGAACAGATAACATTAGAACAACATGAGAAAATATGGAAGCTACAAAGGGCCGCGAGACCTACACGTGGTAGTTCCTGTTAGGATTGTTAGATTGGTCGGTAGGTTGTTAGGATGGCCTGGTTGAATGCCTCCATCCGTCCCTCAGTTCACGCGGCAGCTGTCCCAGAATGAGCCAGCCACCCTGGACTGGCTGTGTCACCAGGTGAAGTGGCCCTTCTCCACCCCGGCCACCCTGCTCGACCTGGTGCACCTGGAGGAAGTGTATGATGTGTTTGACCTCTACTTGTGGCTGAGGTGAGAAGCACTGTCTAACCTAATACCCATCTATCTATCTAGCACTGTCTAACCTAATACCTATCTATCTATCTATCTATCTATCTAGCACTGTCTAACCTAATACCTATCTATCTATCTATCTATCACTGTCTAACCTAATACCTATCTATCTATCTATCACTGTCTAACCTAATACCTATCTATCTATTTATCGTAGATAACACTAAAGTCGCCAGGACAACGTTTTTTTTAATTTACAGACGTGTGGTGGCGTTGATACTTACATTTCTACATCCATGATTTCAGGACAGTTAGAAGGGGCTATCTGGAGAGTCTGTGTCATTTTGTGTCTTTATCTGTGTCATATTATGGCTATTAATGAACAAATTACAAAAATAAAGCCGAGTGGCGACATTGGTAACAGGCTACACTAAGATCGCCAGCTAATGTTTATGTTCTGAGTGTCCTCCCGCCGTCGTCGTCAGCCGAAAAAAAACGAGTAGTGAAATTTGAAACCGTATATACTTGCAGATGCAAAGCATAAAACAACACTAAAACAGGGTAGATTATACAGTCATGATAAACTAATGTGTATCATCTTCAGTGGCACATACATACCAGTAGTGATGCTATCATTCGTAATATTTGGCGGCTGGCGACGTTAAGGCAGGTGGCGACTAAAGTGTTATCTACGGTAGCACTATCCTACCTATGAATAATTTTATAGTATTCTAGTGGTGGAATTGGGTACTCTTCACGTGTTACAACCACCTCAATCACCTTACTCTCAGCATTTATTTACTTACTTACTCTGACCTTACTCTCAGCACTTATTTACTTACTTATTCTGACCTTACTCTCAGCACTTATTTACTTACTTATTCTGACCTTACTCTCAGCACTTATTTACTTACTTACTCTGACCTTACTCTCAGCACTTACTTACTCTGGCCTTGCTTTCAGTTACCGCTTCCCTGATATGTTCCCTGAGGGGGAGTTAGTGAGGGACCTGCAGAGGGAGCTGGACGGCCTCATACAGGACGGCGTGACTCATATCGTGCGGCTCCTTCGCAACTCTGACGCGCGCACCTCCACCACCGCCGCCGAGACGGAGGACACCTTCATCATGGACCAGCGCAAGAAGAGTTCAAGCAGAGCCAGTAAGTCATTGGTCTGCACTTTTTAACCAGTATTTACCTATTTATACCTATCCTTGTCCACTAGCTAATTTGGTATAATAAGTTAGTTTTCGTAATTTTATGGCTAACAACAGGCAATTTTATAAAGCAAAGGAAAGATCTGGGTGTGAAGGGGTTAAACAAACTAACCCAATTTAACTATTGCTTTAAGTGGATAAAGGGATACAATAAAGGCGGTGTAGGAAAAGTTCTTACGGCTATTAACCAGGGTAGAACAAGAAGTAACGGATTCAAGCTGGTAAAGCGTAGATTTAAAAAAGAAATAGGGAAGCACTGGTTCACAAATAGGGTGGTAATGATTGGAATGGACTCAGTAGACAGGTAGTTAGTGCGGAGTCATTAGAGAGCTTTAAAAGGAGGCTAGATAATTTCATGGATGGGGATGAAAGGTGGATGTAGGTAGTGTTAGGTAACAGGAACTACCACGTATAGGTCTCACGGCCTCTTGTAGCTTCCTTATTTTCTTATGTTCTTATATTCTTATGTTCTTTTCACAGATCCAACCTTGCCCTTGACAAGTTCAGAAGACATGCACCGAGAAGCCGCCACACCTCACAAAGGCAAGTTCCCCGGACAGTACAGGAAGAAGTCCCTGACCCGAGGCAACCTGACCGAGCGGCTCCTGGCCCAGGGTCTTCTCTCACCCAAGATGCTGGCTGAGCTGCAGAGGGAATGGAAACAACAGGTAAACAGATTACAATACACTAATACTATGTTCTAACAGGTACAGAGATTACAATACACTAACTATAAATGTTCTGGCTAACAACAGACAATTTTTTATATAGCAAAGGAAAGATCTGGGCGTGAAGGGGCTAATAATACCATTTCTTTTTATTAGCCCAATTGTTCCTTAGCAAACCTTCCTGGTATGTTGCAGGGCGCAGAGGAGGGCGAGGACCAAGACAGTATCAGGCCGAGGAGGAACAAGCCGGGCAAGAGATGAGTGTTGACCTCCGGGAGGGTTGAGACTGATAGGTAATTGCAGGGATGTTAGTAGAGAAGTGCTTTGTATATGACGAATGAACAAGTAATTATCTGAAAGTTATAAAGTCTATTCATATCCCATGTATTTTAATTGCATAATAGTAATAGTAATAGCATAATAGTAAGTAATAGTAATAGTCATAGTATAATAGTTATAGATTATTGTAATGTATGAAAAAATGTGTCGGGCTTCGTTAATAATAATTGAGGAGAGTTTTAAGAAATACAATCATTCTTCAGGTCATTCATGAGGTAAATTTGGTAGATACATTAAGTAATTCTTTAGGTATTCACACATGCAGTCCACACAACCTTTCATAACAACATAAGAACATAAGGAAGCTACAAGAGGCCGTGAGACCTACACGAGGTAGTTCCTGTTACTTAACACTACCTACATCCACCTTTCATCCCCATCCATGAATTTATCCAGACTCCTTTTAAAGACCCCAATAGACTCCACATTGACCACCTGTCTACTGAGTCCATTCCAATCATTCACCATCCTATTTGTGAACCAGTTTCTCCCTATTTCCTTTTTAAATCTACGCTTTTCCAGCTTGAATCCGTTACTTCTTGTTCTACCCTGCTAACTGTGCTTTCACTGCGCCATCCTTGCCGTATGAATGTAGAGGCAGCCTTTACTTTGCAGGGAGTGAAGGGCAGGTTCCAAGGCTGCATGAGACAGCCTTTGTCATGCAATGTATACCTACTTACCAGGAACTTGTGACGTTGCTACAGGTAAGTCTCTTCATGTACCTTAAGTAGGAGTAGTTTGGGCTGTGTGTTGGTTGTAGTTTGGGTTGGATTGAAGGAGCTGAGTACAGTGCTGAGAGTAAGGTGATTGAGGTGGGTTTGGGCACGTTAAGAGGACAGAAGGTGGTGAGGCATTGGGGAGCTGTTATGAGTGGAAGTGCCAGGTGAGAGTAAGGCGAGTGAGGTGGTTTGGACACGTGAAGAGGACAGAAGGTGGTGAGGCATTGGGGAGAGCTGTTATGAGTGGAAGTGCCAGGTGAGAGTAAGGCGAGTGAGGTGGTTTGGGCACGTGAAGAGGACAGAAGGTGGTGAGGCATTGGGGAGAGCTGTTATGAGTGGAAGTGCCAGGTGAGAGTAAGGCGAGTGAGGTGGTTTGGGCACGAGAAGAGGACAGAAGGTGGTGAGGCATTGGGGAGAGCTGTTATGAGTGGAAGTGCCAGGTGAGAGTAAGGCGAGTGAGGTGGTTTGGGCACGTGAAGAGGACAGAAGGTGGTGAGGCATTGGGGAGAGCTGTTATGAGTGGAAGTGCCAGGTTGCCAGGAACTACCATGTGTAGGTCTCACGGCCTCTTGTAGCTTCCTTATTTTCTTATGTTCTTATGTAAAAGATGAAGTACCCCTCCCAGCCAGCCAGCGAGGCCATGGAGTTGATATTTATTATATTATTTTATTAAAGATATATATATATATATATATATATATATATATATATATATATATATATACTTACTCACTCACTCACTTACTTATTTGGCTTCTGCTTGCACTTACTTGCTTAATTGGCTTTTTCTCTCTCTCTCTCTCTCTCTCTCTCAATATCTCAATATCTCTCAGTATCTCTCTCTCTCTCTCGACAATTTCAACAAAGTCGGCCTCGTTTTATTATCTTCCTTTATTAAATATTCCTTCCTTAAACTATTTTCGCTCCTCCTCCTGGGCCCCTCGCATCACCGCCCTTTAAATTGTCCTTTTAAATGAGGAGTCTGTCTTTATATGCAAGAAAATCTGGCAATCCCCTGGCAGCCACGCAATGATGCCAGAATGGACTGTTTGAGGGACATTTTGGTTTTGAAAATGGGGAAAATAGACAAAAATTGGGGAAAAGCATTTAATTTTATCTTAAATGTAGAGGTGTGCGTTCGTGTGTGTGTGTGTTACAGGGAAAATCTGAGGCAAAAAGACAAAAGTTATCATTTTCATGAGGACATTTTATCTGGTCGATCTGGCAACCCACGATCAGCTGGGCTCCGTGGCACAGGGAGAAGTCACAAGAAGAAGAGGAAGAGTTGACCTTGAAAAGTGCCATGCGTGATAAAAGACCGAAAACTCATGCCTAGGCTAGACTTTAGTGTCCCAGCAGGTGACATAACCCAGCCAAGAGTGGACCAGCCTGTTAGCTAAGCAGACCAAGCTGTAGGGACACATAAATAGACTATAAAGCCATATTAAGCGACGAAGACCACAAGAAGAAGAAGAAACTTGACCTTGAAAAGTGCAATGCATGATAAATGACCGAAAACTCATGTCTAGGCTTGACTTTAGTGTCCCAGCAGGTGACATAACCCAGGCCAGAGTGGACCAGCCTGTTAGCTAAGCAGACCAAGCTGTAGGGGAACTATAAAGCCATATTAAGCGATTAAGACCACAAGAAGAAGAAGAGGAAACTTGACCTTGAAAACTATCAGCTGTTCTGCCGCCGCATTGTACTTGGTTTTAGTACATGTTAGTTTGTTTGTCTCTGGCCCTCTATAAGTGATCTTTTAAGCCATTACACGTGCTGCCTGTAATATATAACGCCATGTGCTGTAGTGATATAGTGATCAGTGACTTTGAAACCCTGAAAAACTATAGATCAGTACGAAATAAGAGGCATATATGACCAATGGCTCTCTCTGCAATCGGCTGTTTGGGCCGCCATATTGTTTTGCCTGGCCGTGCATGTACTTCTTGCGAATTTTGGTGAGAGAAGCCGTAAGAAGCCGGCTTCTTACGGCTTCTTGCGGCTTCTCTCTCGTTTTCGTGCCTCGCCAGAACGGCTGACAGGAGTGTTCGAGGCTAGCCCGCTCGGCGCTCACAGCTGATAATTGTAAACAAAACAACCACACTGACGAAAGTGTACCGTCGAATGAAAGCCATTAATAAGTTACGATAACTGACTGACGATATTGTGAATGGATCACAACACATATCCTTCACATTCATGTTTTTTTTCTCCATAAACCAAGGACTATTAATAGGGCAAGGTAAAGAGGCGGGCACCTGCGGACATCATATGGGGCTGGCTGGGTCGAGTTCCACATTAGTGACTTATTTTTTTATTAACTTGCACCTGATGGCAAGGGTCAGGTATAATGAGGGATTCATTAACTGGCCATCATCTGCCCGCCAGTGCCCGGGATTTTCCGCTTTGGGGGTTGGGCTGATTTATATTTTGCTTGGAAGATAGGAGGGCTGTTTTTCATTCTAGGCTAATTTTTGGCATTAAATTAATCTCTCTCTCTCTCTCTCAGCTTAATGAATTACTGTATGGGTATATGGGACTCAACAAATACTTTTCTCAACTTTACTTTTTAGTGTTTTAAAACTGCAAAATATTGCAGCTAAACTAGCTATTGGAGGAGCAAGATAGAAGGATCACGTTACTCCTATCATAAAAGAGTTAAAGTGGTTAACAATTAAAGACAGATATATTTATGAATTTTTTTTCGCTGTTTATAAGGCTGTCAATGGGTTGTATCCGGAGTGGTATCTAGTTTTCCATTGTCAGGGAAAATACAGCCAGTACAACAAGGCAGCTAAAAGACCTTTATGTGCCAAGAGCCAGAACAGACTGGTGCCAGACCCATCACTGTACAAAGGCCTTAACTATGGAACAATTTGCCTTATTGCATCATTAATTATGGAAGTCTACACTTTTAAGTCTTGACTTATAAATTTACTTTTAATTGACCCTAAGTGAACTATAATTTGTTTCCCCATATCAAATAGCAGTTGCATATGTTAGTAGTATTTTAAAGATATTTGAAGTGACTTTTAGTTCTTATTGTTTAATGTTATAATTAATTTCCTTTTAATGTTTCGTTTGACTTTCTTTTTATGTACGTATTTTTTTTATTTGCGTGACTTTCAGAAGTTTCATTTTTAGTATATATTGCATAGAACATCTGTGATGTAAGTTTGATAGTAAAACCATGTTTCATGGAAATAAGATATTTATTTATTTATTTACTCCTCCTCTCACTCCTTCTCTCAGAGTCTTCTCCTTCATCTTCGGTCGGATAACACTTCATGCAACCGGCACATACATACCTGAAACATAGACTGTGTTACTATTGCAGATTAAACCCTTGCCATGAAAGGAAATAGAGACAGACAGCATTATGAGTGTTTGTTCATACATGACAATAGTCATGTTCATAGTTTCATCCTAAATTTTACCGATATTTGCCACCTTTATAGATGAACAGGGTAAATATACAAGGAAATGCAAATAATATAAAAAGTATGTTGTTGATGTGTACCTTTATAGAAGTTTTATAAGGACAAGTAAAAATTAATAACAGAAGCAAATAATCCAACTATACACTAAAATAAAAAATGTATTTAAACCTCAGATTTTAATGCACAAAGGGCCAGTGTAATACTGATTGGTCAGATAATTGCAACCAAAGTAGCCAGTAAATACGATTAACATTCTTATTCAACAAATACAATTTCTCATAACTAGTTTCATAATTTTGTATTTCCTATATGCAGAAACACTCTTGACCCATAACCTAATCCTACTTAATGTCACCAAACCGAACGTATTAGGTATATACACTGATGCTCCTGTAGTACTTTTTCAAAGTTTAGTGTATACACACAACCCCTCGCTTTTACGGACTTTATATAACAAATATCGGCTTCAACACTTTTTCTGCCAGTCCGGTATATGCGTGCTTTTACCGAATAAGTTCAGTATATGCGTTGTACGGTTCTGATTGTTTTTAATTGCCCTGTATTCGTGTAGTATTTGTGATGGCTGCATGTATGTAAGTGTACGAACTTTCGTCAGATGTAACGGACAAAGTTCACGATACACGGAATTAGTCGGAAATAGGGAACTTTCACCTCATATAACGACCACAATTTGTTATATGCGAAAAGTTCGGATCACTCGGATAATTATAACCTCGCATCCTTCCCCCAATTTGTTCGTCAAAGCGAGGGTTTACTGTACATCATTTACACCATTAATTATATGTCAACATAAAAATCAGGTACACCAAAAAATAGCCATTAATCCTTCTTTCATAAACATACTAATTTAACCAAAATATACAGAAATACACCATATATATATATATATATAGTAAATCTTAAGAACAAGGGCTCCACCCCCTATCTTCTTCTTCTTATAGCCAACAAGCTTGGGGACATGGTGGAAACCGGGGTTTTTGGGTGGGGGAGCACACACATAAGGGAAATATGGCCCCCACAAAAAAATCCATAAACTAGGGAAATTTCCCTAGTTCATAGACTTTATCGGGGCCATATTTCCCTTATATGTGTGCTCCCCCACCCAAAAACCCCGGTTTCCACCATGTCCCCAAGCTTGTTGTCTATAAGAAGAAGATAGGAGGTTGAGCCTTTATTCTAAAGATGACAAAACTCTACAGACCTAACCTAGCACCCCCCCTCGAGCCCATCGGGCTGTGCACTAACCTAACCTGACCTGACCTAACCTAACCCTACTGGACTTAGTTTTTCTCAAGAACCTGAAATTTAATATCGGCCATGTAGGCAAAGTAAGGAGCGGCACTCATTAAAATCTAAACAGATGTGTTAAGGACAGTAAGTACAACACATAGAGCCAACATTTGGGTCAGCTTACCGTGGAGCCCTTGTTCTTAAGATTTTCCCTCAACGCAATGCTAGTCATTTCCACAATACCTATCAGCACCTAAGTATTACAATTATTACTACACATTAATATTGTTCATCTCCGTCAACAGTAATGTAATGCATACTTAGATATCTTGCAATGTTTTGTGGTGGAATTCGGATGATGGTGAAGGTTTATGGTACTCTCGTCTCCGTCGGCGAGAGTTCCAACATTTTCACGTTCTCAACAAGTGTGAGAGATCTCTAAGAACCAAAATTGGAGCATAATGAATCAGCGAAAACGTTTCCGGTCTGGTTTTGATTGCATAATTAGTAAAATTAGAAAAACAACGTCTTGTGTTAATGTTAAAAGACTCGAGAAAGTTATTTCACCAGACGACGCTCTCCTATCACCATGTCATTCCATTTTAGCTCTATTAGTGTGGTCCGAAAGTTAAGCCCGTGCTACTAAATGTACAAATCAGGCTAATTTCTGCCATATTATCAGTGAAATTCAGCAAAAACTACTACGTCGCAGCCAGGCCCTATCGTCAGCCTGATAAGACATGATCATTCTTTCACCAGTTTTAAAGTTGTCCTGTCGTGTCATTAACCTTGTATATTCTTGTTCGTGGTCTTAAGGTATGTCCATGCTTCTGAATGTACATCTATGTGTTTACTTGTGTCCTGTTATCTGCAATTACAGTATTTCTACGCCGATACTCACTGTGTCAGAATCTCTGCCCTCCCCGCCATATTTGTTGTTATCTCTGACGTCACGGCAACAAGCGGGAAGAAGCCGTGGTAAGCGAGCCCTGGCTCTCGCTTCTTATGGCTTCTTACGGCTTGACCAGCTGGGCCAATCCGTAAGAAGCCGGCTTCTTAAAAGTGCCTCGCCATAAGGCGAATTTTGGTGAAGAAGCCATAAGAAGCCGGCTTCTTGCAGCTTGCGTTTTCTGTTATGGCGGGGCACTTTTAAGAAGCCGGCTTCTTACGGATTGGCCCAGCTGGTCAAGCCGGAAGAAGCTGGAAGAAGCGAGAGCCAGGGCTCGCTTACCACGGCTTCTTCCCGCTTGTTGCCGTGACGTCAGAGATAACAACAAATATGGCGGGGAGGGCAGAGATTCTGACACAGTGAGTATCGGCGTAGAAATACTGTAATTACAGATAACAGGACACAAGTAAACACATAGATGTACATTCAGAAGTATGGACATACCTTAAGACCACGAACAAGAATATACAAGGTTAATGACACGACAGGACAACTTTAAAACTGGTGAAAGAATGATCATGTCTTATCAGGCTGACGATAGGGCCTGGCTGCGACGTAGTAGTTTTTGCTGAATTTCACTGATAATATGGCAGAAATTAGCCTGATTTGTACATTTAGTAGCACGGGCTTAACTTTCGGACCACACTAATAGAGCTAAAATGGAATGACATGGTGATAGGAGAGCGTCGTCTGGTGAAATAACTTTCTCGAGTCTTTTAACATTAACACAAGACGTTGTTTTTCTAATTTTACTAATTATGCAATCAAAACCAGACCGGAAACGTTTTCGCTGATTCATTATGCTCCAATTTTGGTTCTTAGAGATCTCTCACACTTGTTGAGAACGTGAAAATGTTGGAACTCTCGCCGACGGAGACGAGAGTACCATAAACCTTCACCATCATCCGAATTCCACCACAAAACATTGCAAGATATCTAAGTATGCATTACATTACTGTTGACGGAGATGAACAATATTAATGTGTAGTAATAATTGTAATACTTAGGTGCTGATAGGTATTGTGGAAATGACTAGCATTGCGTTGAGGGAAAATCTTAAGAACAAGGGCTCCACGGTAAGCTGACCCAAATGTTGGCTCTATGTGTTATACTTACTGTCCTTAACACATCTGTTTAGATTTTAATGATGCCGATCCTTACTTTGCTACATGGCCGATATTAAAATTCAGGTTCTTGAGAAAACTAAGTCCAGTAGGGTTAGGTTAGGTCAGGTCAGGTTGGTTATGGTTAGTGCACAGCCCATGGGCCTCGAGGGGGGTGCTAGGTTAGGTCTGTAGAGTTTTGTCATCTTTAGAATAAAGGCTCAACCTCCTATCTTCTTCTTCTTCTTATAGACAACAAGCTTGGGGACAAGGTGGAAACCGGGGTTTTTGGGTGGGGGAGCACACATATAAGGGAAATATGGCCCCGATAAAGTCTATGAACTAGGGAAATTTCCCTAGTTTATGGATTTTTTTTGTGGGGGCCATATTTCCCTTATGTGTGTGCTCCCCCACCCAAAAACCCCGGTTTCCACCATGTCCCCAAGCTTGTTGGCTATAAGAAGAAGAAGATAGGGGGTGGAGCCCTTGTTCTTAAGATTTACCATATATATATATATATATATATATATATATATATATATATATATGGTGTATTTCTGTATATTTTGGTTAAATCAGTATGTTTATGAAAGAAGGATTAATGGCTATTTTTTGGTGTACCTGATTTTTATGTTGACATATGATTAATGGTGTAAATGATGTACTCTCGCTTTGACGAACAATTGGGGGAAGATGCGAGGTTATAATTATCCGAGTGATCCGAACTTTTCGCATATACAAATTTGTGGTCGTTATATGAGGTGAAAGTTTCCTATTTCCAACTAATTCCGTGTATCGCGAACTTTGTCCGTTACATCTGACGAAAGTTCGTACACTTACATACATGCAGCCATCACAAATACTACACGAATACAGGGCAATTAAAAACAATCAGAACCGTACAACGCATATACTGAACTTCTTCGGTAAAAGCACGCATATACCGGACTGGCAGAAAAAGTGTTGAAGCCGATATTTGTTATATAAAGTCCGTAAAAGCGAGGGTTGTGTGTATACACTAAACTTTGAAAAAGTACTACAGGAGCATCAGTGTATATACCTAATACGTTCGGCTTGGTGACATTAAGTAGGATTAGGTTATGGGTCAGAGTGTTTCTGCATATAGGAAATACAAAATTATGAAACTAGTTATGAGAAATTGTATTTGTTGAATATGAATGTTAATCATATTTACTGGCTACTTTGGTTGCAATTATCTGACCAATCAGTATTACACTGGCCCTTTGTGCATTAAAATCTGAGGTTTAAATACATTTTTTATTTTAGTGTATAGTTGGATTATTTGCTTGTTGTTAATTTTTACTTGTCCTTATAAAACTTCTATAAAGGTACACATCAACAACATACTTTTTATATTATTTGCATTTCCTTGTATATTTAGCCTGTTCATCTATAAAGGTGGCAAATATCGGTAAAATTTAGGATGAAACTGAACATGACTATTGTCATGTATGAACAAACACTCATAATGCTGTCTGTCTCTATTTCCTTTCATGGCAAGGGTTTAATCTGCAATAGTAACACAGTCTATGTTTCAGGTATGTATGTGCCGGTTGCATGAAGTGTTATCCGACCGAAGATGAAGGAGAAGACTCTGAGAGAAGGAGTGAGAGGGGGAGTAAATAAATAAATAAATATCTTATTTCCATGAAACATGGTTTTACTATCAAACTTACATCACAGATGTTCTATGCAATATATACTAAAAATGAAACTTCTGAAAGTCACGCAAATAAAAAAAAATACATAAAAAGAAAGTCAAACGAAACATTAAAAGGAAATTAATTATAACATTAAACAATAAGAACTAAGTCACTTCAAATATCTTTAAAATACTACTAACATATGCAACTGCTATTTGATATGGGGAAACAAATTATAGTTCACTTAGGGTCAATTAAAAGTAAATTTATAAGTCAAGACTTAATAGTGTAGACTTCCATAATTAATGATGCATGAAGGCAAATTGTTCCATAGTTAAGGCCTTTGTACAGTGATAGGTCTGGCACCAGTCTGTTCTGGCTCTTGGCACATAAAGGTCTTTTAGCTGCCTTGTTGTACTGGCTGTATTTTCCCTGACAATGGAAAACTAGATACCACTCCGGATACAACCCATTGACAGCCTTATAAACAGCGAAACATTTTTCATAAATATATCTGTCTTTAATTGTTAACCACTTTAACTCTTTTATGATAGGAGTAACGTGATCCTTCTATCTTGCTCCTCCAATAGCTAGTTTACTGCAATATTTTGCAGTTTTAAAACTAAAAGTAAAGTTGAGAAAAGTATTTGTTGAGTCCCATATACCCATACAGTAATTCATTAAGCTGAGAAGAGAGAGAGAGAGAGATTATCAATGGCCAAAAATTAGCCAAGAATGAAAAACAGCCCCCTATCTTCCAAGCAAATAATATAAATCAGCCCAACCCCAAAGCGGAAAATCCCGGGCACTGGCGGGCAGATGATGGCCAGTTAATGAATCCCTCATTATACCTGACCCTTGCCATCAGGTGCAACAGTTAATAAAAAAATAAAAGTCACTAATGTGGAACTCGACCCAGCCAGCCCCATATGATGTCCGTAGGTGCCCGCCTCTTTACCTTGCCCTATTAATAGTCCTTGGTTTATGGAGAAAAAACACATTAATGTGAAGGATATGTGTTGTGATCCATTCACAATATCGTCAGTCAGTTATCGTAACTTATTAATGGCTTTCATTCGACGGTACACTTTCGTCAGTGTGCTGTTTTGTTTACAGTAATCAGCTGTGAGCGCCGAGCGGGCGAGCCTCGAACACTCCTGTCAGCCGTTCTGGCGAGGCACGAAAACGAGCTGAGGATCTCCATGGGGGCAATGAGGTCCTCACCTGTCATCGCCCTACACGCAGAGAGCGGTATCCCCCCGTTGCAGGTACACAGGAGGGAGATCCTATGTAGCCAGTACCACCACATCATGTCCCTCCCACCATCCCACCCCCTCGCCACTCTCTATGCCAACTCCGGTGTGGATCCTCACACTCCAGTCTGGCTCCTGAGCCCGTCAGCCCCTACTGGTCCGTGCACTGCTGGCCCACTCTGTGCTGAACCTGCCACCACCTCCTACTCAGCCCCATCAGCCCCACACTCCCCGGTCCCATCCTGGCTGGACATTTCCCCCGTTGTTGCCCTGACTATCCCAGATCTTCCTCCCAAAAACTTAGCTAGCGTCCTGGCAGCTCCTTTATTCCGTCACTCGACACGTCACTCTACCACAACCACCTTAAGATCTTCACTGACGGCTCTCACTCCCCCACCATTCCGTCGACAGGGCGCTGCCGTCTATGACCCTCGCCCCAACATCTGCAGGGACGTGGCGGCTGCCCCCTGAACACGACGTTCTGACGCAGAACTCTTCGCCATTCGCCAGGCTGTGTCCTTACCTGAACACACCTACGCCCCAGCCAGAGTTGTGATCTACACAGACTCTCTCCTCCTCCCTCATCTCCTCCTCTCCCGTCGCCCGGCTTCCTCCACAGCCATGGTTCACTCCCTGCAACGCTTACTCCTCTCCCTCACCTCAGTGGGCTGGAGGATCCCTTGCAGTGGGTGCCTTCCCACTGCAATATCCGGGGCAACGAGGTAGCTGATGCTGCTGCAAAGATGCACTCTCGAGGTAAACATCACCCCCTCACGCTGCCGCTCTCCACCGCCAAGCGTTCTCATTTCTAATGTCTGCCGCTCGCCTGGATAGGTCGCTCGGCGCAGCCCTCCGTGCCACCTCCCATGGGTCAATATCGTACCGACTCCTCCCCGCAGCCGTGGATGACAAACGTCCCGGTCTTGGATGTCGCCCTCACCCGCCTGAGGATCGGTCACACAACACTCAGGCACACCTGCATCGTCTGCAGCTCACGCCCGACCCGTACGCCCTGGTGCAGAACGTCCCGGAGTCCATTGACCCCTTCCTGCTGCAGTGTCCTCGCTTCCACTCCCACCGACAACTTCTACGTGGTCAACTCATCGCCCTGAACGTCACCACCTTTGACCTGCCCACCCTGCTGGCCGCCGCTGCCGTCCACCCATCACGACGCCCCGCCGTCATCCGCCTCACCTGTGCCTTCCTGAGGAAGACTAATCAACTGTCCCGACTGTGATTAATTCACGGCTGTACACCAGGGCGAATATCGTCGATTTCGACATCACAGCCCTTCAACAACAACAACAACAACAACAACACGAAAACGAGAGAGAAGCCGCAAGAAGCCGGCTTCTTACGGCTTCTCTCACCAAAATTCGCCTATAACAGAAAACGCAAGCTGCAAGAAGCCCGGCTTCTTACGGCTTCTTCACCAAAATTCGCTACTTCTTGTGTGTGTGTTTGTTAGTGGCCTTTAAAAGTGTTATTAGTGATCTTATAAGCCATTACACGTGCTGCCTGGAATACATAACGTGCTGTGCTGTAGTGAGGACGTGATCAGTGACTTTGAGACCCTGAACAACTATAGATCGGGACGAAATAAGACATAGCCCACACCTCTGCCTCCTGAGTGCCCCTGAGAACCTACAGTGCCCCTTGTGAAGCCCCCTGAGACCTACAGTGCCCCTAGTGAAGCTCCTGAGTGCCCCTAGTGAAGCCCCCTGAGAAATGAGTGCCCCCATTTAAGCTCCTGAGTGCCCCTTAGACCTACAGTGCCCCTAGTGAAACCCCCGGAGTGCCCCTGCATAACCCCTAGAGGCCACGGGTCAGCTGCTGGGCCAGGGACAGCCTCGCATCAGCTGCAGGACTCTGGAGGACCGCTGCAGTAGTCATGGCAGCCCTCACCACCACCACCACCATGGCCCATCGCCTGGCTACCCGGTGTGGAGGCTACCGCAGTGCCCCGCCATGGAAGCTGCCAATACTACAAGGCTTTTCAACGCATGCAGATCCCTTGGTAAGTATAGTGAAGTGGTGGTGGTCTTGGTGGTTTATGGAACGGTTACAGGTCATTTCGCCCACACGTCAATTCGCCCACACGTCAATTCGCCCACAAGACATTTCGCCCACATGTAAGAGCCAATTCGCCCACATGTAAGTCAATTCGCCCACAAGACATTTCGCCCACATGTAAGAGTCAATTCGCCCACGCGTAAGAGTCAATTCGCCCACTCTAAAGTCAATTCGCCCACTCTAAAGTCAATTCGCCCACGCGATCCATGTCACGGAGTCCTGTAACTATATCTTCCTCTGGCAGAAAAGGAATGAACCACCAGCAACCTTGGGCGAAATGACTCCATAGTGTGGGCGAAATGACCGGATACCTTATGGAACTGTCGCCGATGGGAATTCTCGCCGAAACAACAAACTAGAACTCTCGCCGACGTTGAAATGTTAACCTAACCTGGACAATGGCACCTAACTTAACCTAACTGATCAAGCTAACGATAGTATTTCATCCCTGAATGCAGAAACACGGGTAACACTTGATTAAATGTATATATTGGCTTCTGTAATATCAAGAATTGCAACACTCCACCACGACGGCGAGAGTTCCGATCGGCGACAGTTCCAGGTACCGTGGTGGTGGTGGTGTCATGGTGGTCCCATCCCAAAATTCCTAGTTTCTTATGTATTGGACAACATTCCCCCTGTTGAGTTCTCGCTTTTTTGCTTTCTCTGATGGAGATTCAGTGTTTTTTATGGAAACGACGACCATAAAATTCGGTGATGAATTTTTTTACTTTTATTTTGATTTTTTTTTAAATATGGGTTTTCGGAAAATAAAACTATCTCCATTACAAAAAGCACCTATTGTAGGCCAGGAAAAATTAGTCGGTGTTTCTGAAAACGACCTCGAAGTCCTCGTCCATTATTACCGAATTCTCAATGGTGCATCACCTCTTCACCAGCAAAGAGTGAGAAACTGGAAAATGTCAAGATTAAATCCTTATTACTATTTTATGACTAGCAATTACACACTTATAGGAGTATAGTGGTAAATATTTTGGTGAGTTTTATTCTTATATATTTATTTACTTCACCGTGCACCACAGAGGCTGAACGATACCTTAACATTCATTCATTCTAGTAGAAATTCTAGTAGACACACTAGTCTAGTAGCAAGACATTCTAGTTGAAATATACATGGATGGAAAAGTATGAAAATATATAGCCGCCCTTACAATGGATGTTTTTATTTAATTTATTTTTATAAATTTAATTTATTTATTTTATTTTATTTACAGGCAGTGGATGCCGATCCTCCCATTGACGAAACCGCACCCTCTCTTGACGAAGTCAGAGAGGCTGTAGCAAAGTTGAGGGGTGGAAAGGCAGCTGGTGTTTGTAATATCAGTGCAGAGCTCCTCAAAGCTGGGGGTGAGGCCATGATCCGCGGGTTGCATGCTGTCCTGACTGCCGTGTGGCAATCAGGTACCATTCCTCCTGACTGGAAAAGGGGGCTGGTCGTCCCTATCTGGAAAGGGAAAGGGGACCGTCAGGACTGCAACAATTACCGCGGTATTACACTGCTCAGCGTACCAGGCAAGGTGCTTGCCCATCTATTGCTGACACGAATTCGCAGTCATCTGGTGAAGCATCAGAGACCTCAGCAGTCTGGGTTCACGCCTGGTAAGTCAACAACGGACCGTATCCTAGCGCTTCGTGTCCTGGTGGAACGCCGACGTGAGTTTCGACAGGGGATGCTTGCAGCCTATGTTGATCTCAAGAAGGCGTTTGACTCAGTGCATCGTGAGTCACTCTGGGATCTTCTGCGACTTCAAGGGATTCCTGCAAGGACTATTGGTTTGATAACTGGTCTGTATTCTGGGACTGAGAGTGCTGTGAAGTGTGGGGCAGGTGTATCCAGCTTCTTTCCTGTGAATACAGGAGTGAGGCAAGGGTGCGTCCTTGCCCCATCACTTTTCAACGCTTGTATGGACTGGGTATTGGACAAGGTTGTAGATCAAAGTGATTGTGGAGCATCCGTCGGCAACACCAAGATCACTGATCTTGTTTTTGCCGATGATGCAGTAATCTTTGCTGAGTCGCTGGAGGTCCTGGTGATGGCTCTCGAGGCGCTGCACGAGGAGGCAAAGCCTTTGGGACTTGTGGTCTCCTGGCTCAAGACCAAGGTCCAGGTGTTTGGAGACTTACTAGATGAAGCAGTACAGTCTGTTCATGCGTGTGGCGAGGACATTGAGATCTTGGAAAGTTTTACATACCTTGGTAGCGCAGTCCATAATGACGGCGGGTCACGTCAAGAAGTCTTACGGCGGATTGGCATAGCCCACGGTGTTATGGACTCGCTCAGCGGGAGTATTTGGCGTTGTCGGTACCTGTGCAGGAGGACAAAGATCCGGTTCTTCAAGTCGCTTGTGATCCCTGTCTTACTCTATGGTTGTGAGACATGGACACTAAATAGTGACTTGAAGAGACAAATCAATGCCTTTGGTAATAAGTGTCTTCGCAGAATCATGGGGTATCGCTGGGATGATTACGTGTCAAATCAGCGATTGCACCGTGAGACTGAATCGAGGCCTATTACCTGCATAGTCCGTCAGCGCCAACTTCGGCTATATGGGCATGTGGCACGCTACCCTGAAACCGATCCTTCCCATCGGGTTGTATCTGTAAGAGACAATCCGGCGTGGAGGAGGCCAAGGGGGCGCCCACAAGGCTCGTGGCTGGGGCAAGTTGATGTTTCTTGTCGAGAGCTGCTTGGTATGGGAAAGGAGCCTGCATGGGAACTCGCGTGTGGTGACCCCCGGGAGTGGCGTCGTAGGGTGGGCGAGGCGACGCGCCCCCCGGCGTATGCCCCCAATGATTGATTGATTGCAATGGAAATAGCCCCCCAAATTTCAAGTCCTGGCTACGGGCCTGAAATTGTACCCTAATAGGTCACCCTATAAGCAGGAATTACTATGATGGGAGGGCCAGAATGACTTGAATAGAGGCCGGAATGACTAGGATGAGAGGTAGAAATGCCGAGGGTAATAGGCTATTGACTAGGATGACAAGCCAAAATGGTCAGGTCCAGAAAAACTATGGGCTGGGATGACATGAAATGATCTATAATTATGTATTTATGTATGTATGTAGCATGTGCCTGTTTGAATCTGTAGTGAAAAATAGTACAGATATTTATTCTCATGTGGGGAATCCGTCAGGCCACCACTGCTCTTTTCTTACTTCTGTTTAACGTCAGTTTCTCCCATAATTTTAATGAGGTTAGACGGCCAATGATACGCTTCCAACTATCTCTATCCATTGCCTCAACTTCTTCAATGCCCAATGCTGCCAGATCCTCTTCAACACACTGCCTCCATGTCTTCCTTGGCCTGCCCGGTGGACGGCGACCTGGCACTTCCACTATTAACCCCTTCACGCCCAGATCTTTCCTTTGCTATAAAAAAATTGTCTGTTGTCAGCCATGAAATTACGAAAAGTAACTAAATATACCAAATTAGCTACTGGACAAGGATACTAAACTAGTCATATCTATAAAACATTGCTTATATTCACAAAAAATTGTCTAATGGTAACCAAATTACAATGGAAATTAAGTTATGGGTCTCAAGGGGTTAACAGCTCTCCCCAATGCCTCACCACCTTCTCTCCTCTTCACGTGCCCAAACCACCTCCATCCCCTTACTCTCAGCACTGTACTCACCTCCTTCAATACACATTTTCTTGCCACCTCTTCACTGCTCCCTAAATCATATGAAATTTTGCCGTAAATATGACATGTGTAGAAATTGTTTGTTTTATCAAGACTTCCCCAATCCTGATCACCCATCCCTCTACTGGGTTAATTAATGTTTATCCGGGGGTAATAAAATACATATTTGATAATTTTTGAATCGGCATTAGTAGATGCAATACAGGCACCGAGATCTCGTTTCCAGAAGAGTTACATGCCTGGAAAATTGTGTGTGTATTTACCTAGTGGTAATACACGGGAAATTTGCTACACTGGTGGGGTCCCGTCTCCTTGTCTCAATGGGTCAATCTTATCTTTAACCCCTTGAGATCCATAATGTAATTTCCATTGTAATCATGCTACCATTAGATGATTTTTAGTGAATATAAGCAATATTTTATAGATATGACCTATTTTTTTAATTAATATCCTTGTCGACTAACTAATTTGGGATATTCAGTTACTTTTCGTAATTTTATGGCTGAACAACACACTACAATTTTTTATAGCCAAGGAAAGATCTGGGCGTGAAGGATTAAAAACGTGAATACTTTTGGCATCTATAATGTCACTGTCCAGGCTGTTCCACATATCAAGGCACCGGTAGGGAAAGCTAGGTGTGTTCAGCAAAAAATGCTGAACCAGTTTTTCCCTATTTCCTTTGTAATAGGTCTAAATTTTATAATAGGTCTAGATAATGGAGTTAGGTGGACACATTTAACAGTACATCACCTGTCAAGTATTTGTGTTTGATTATGAGTCTCCTTCCAGGGCACTAACCAAGCCAAGAGCAAGCTGGGAGAGCATCAGAGTATTTGTGTTTGATTATGAGTCTCCTTCCAGGGCACTAACCAGCCAAGAGCAAGCTGGGAGAGCATCAGAGTATTTGTGTTTGATTATGAGTCTCCTTCCAGGCACTAACAAGGCCAAGAGCAAGCTGGGAGAGCATCAGAGTATTTGTGTTTGATTATGAGTCTCCTTCCAGGGCACTAACAAGGCCAAGAGCAAGCTGGGAGAGCATCAGAGTATTTGTGTTTGATTATGAGTCTCCTTCCAGGGCACTAACCAAGCCAAGAGCAAGCTGGGAGAGCATCAGAGTATTTGTGTTTGATTATGAGTCTCCTTCCAGGGCACTAACCAAGCCAAGAGCAAGCTGGGAGAGCATCAGAGTATTTGTGTTTGATTATGAGTCTCCTTCCAGGGCACTAACCAAGCCAAGAGCAAGCTGGGAGAGCATCAGAGTATTTGTGTTTGATTATGAGTCTCCTTCCAGGGCACTAACCAAGCCAGAGCAAGCTGGGAGAGCATCAGAGTATTTGTGTTTGATTATGAGTTCTCCTTCCAGGCACTAACCAAGCCAAGAGCAAGCTGGGAGACATCAGAGTATTTGTGTTTGATTATGAGTCTCCTTCCAGGGCACTAACCAAGCCAAGAGCAAGCTGGGAGAGCATCAGAGTATTTGTGTTTGATTATGATCTCCTTCCAGGGCACTACCAGCCAAGAGCAAGCTGGAGAGCATCAGAGGGAGGTGATGAAGAGAGGGCTGCCCAAGCGTGGCAGGATTCCCACGTGGAGAATATCGTGGTGGTGGCGTCAGGGAAGGGAGGCGTCGGCAAGTCAACCACTGCAGGTAAGCCACACTGTCGCCTGCCTTCCCCTCAACAACACTATAGTCGCCACTGCACTAATGTCACCAAACACCATATATAGTATAACTAATTTTAGCATCCCTACTGATCTGTATGTGCCACTAAAGAGGCATGCAGAGTAGTTTATATATTACTTACGTGTCTTCAGTGGCACACTGGGAGACACTTCCACCTCCCTACTTCAGTGGGGAGGCGGTAGCAGAGTGGTTAGCGTCTCCGACTGGCGTTCTCTCGGTGACCCGAGTTCGATCCCCGACGAAAGTCAAAATCTTTCTGCACCGTGAGTGGCCTAAGACACCCACATGCCCTGCCCATTAATGCTATCTTTGATTGCGAGTGCATCGGAGGACACGGGGGCCGGCATGAGCCTCTATCACAGGCGTCACTATAAAAATCCTGCCTGCGCCACCACGGGAGAGGACCAACCATGACAGCCCTTAAAAAAATGAACCTCCAGGGCTGCCATCCCATCATTGGAGGTCACTTGCCTACACGCGCTATAGCACAAATGTTATAAAAAAAATATATAAAAAAAAGCATACAAATTAGTAGTGATGCTTAAATTTCAATTTTCAATCAATTTGATGCAATCATTTACCACCCTATTTGTGAACCAGTTTTTCCCTATTTCCTTTTTAAATCTACGCTTTTCCAGCTTGACATTTGTGTGTGATGCTTGCAGTGAACCTGGCTGTGGCGCTGGGCGAGGTGGACCACTGTGCCGTTGGCCTGCTAGACATGGATGTGTTCGGACCGTCGGTGCCGCGCATGATGAACCTCAGCGCCGCGCCGGAGCTAGACCAAAGTGTGCAAAGCGGCGTTCCCATCCACCCTATCAAGTAAACAGGACTTGAGCCGTGTTTTTGTCGTCCAAGCACTGTCTTGGATACGAAGACCGTTTTTTGTCGCAATTGAAAAGGATTGGTTTCTGCGACAAAAACAAGCTTGGTAGAGCCGAAATAATAATCAATGCAAAACATTGCAAACAATATCACAAAGTAGCATAACACACATTTCAGCAAGTGTTATTGGATTGGGGTTCGTAATCCAAGACGGTGCTTGGACGACAAAAACACGACTTTACATGATATATTTATTGATTTATTTCACTGGTCAGATGTTGTGTTCGTTCTTATGTTCTTGTTGTGACGTAAGGAAGCATATTCACGTTAGCAAATATTTATGTTCTTATTTACATGATCGTTGTTTTCAGATCAGAAGATGGTGCCACTTTCAAACTATGGGATACAATGGTAAGAAATGTATATCTATATCAATAACACTTTCAAACTATGGGATACAATGGTAAGAAATCTATCTTGGTGTGGGAAAGCCAGCCATTGGTATCATGCATGAAGGCCTTCCATTAGTCTAGGAGGAAAGGCATGTTGTATGAAAAGGAACCAAAAATAATTTACAGTTGATGAATGGATGGAATATGATCAGCCGTTGAATAGTCATCATTGATTATGTTTTATTTTATTCATCATATATTACATGTTTTATTCATCATATATTACATGTTTTATTCATCATATATTACATGTTTTTCTCCTGTGTGGCTAGAAATCATTGTTTTTTTACTATTCATTATTAGCATTTAGTATTTTATAATGAAATGATAGCTAGAATGATGGCGTGTAGTCCCGCCCTGCCTGGCAACACAGTCTGGGGTGTGACGCCTTCCCTGCTTAACCCCTTCACGCCCAGAACATAATTTTCATTGTAATTTAACTAACATTAGACGATTTTAATGAATATAAGCAATGATATATAGATAATATATAGATAGTACCTGTTTAGTATCCTTGTCCACTAGCTAATTTGATATATTAGTGAAAATGAAATTATTATTGACAAAATATTTGAATTTTTTTTGTCTTTTAGTAAGTTTTGTGTAATTTGTGATTTTTAAGGAATATCTGGAAGTATCATGTCATTGTGAATTGGCTGAAATAGGGACTTCTAATCATTGTAACAGAAAATTGACTACAGATTCGTGTTCAGCATGCCCGAAAACTGCTAGAAACTAATTTTCAAGCAATCATTTAAAAAAAAATATTGCAAAATGTGCAATATTTTTATATGTAAAGGTTGAGTAAAAATACGAACGTAGAGTTAAGTAACAGGAACTACCTCGTGTAGGTCTCACAGCCTCTTGTAGCTTCCTTATTTTCTTATGTTATGTATGTGCCCAGCATGTCGATTGGGTTCCTGGTGGAGGAGAAGGCGGCAGTGGTGTGGCGGGGTCCCATGGTGATGTCAGCGGTGCAAAGGCTGCTGCTCAACACCGCCTGGCCACCACTGAAGTACCTGGTGCTGGACATGCCCCCGGGGACTGGCGACACCCAGCTGTCCATCTCACAGCTGATTGAGGTCACAGGTGAGAAGCCACTCCTGATGCTTTTGTTCAGGTTTATGAGAGATGACATACCACACTTGTAACTCGTAATAAACCTCTGTGTATGTGGACAGGCGTTGCTGTAAGGCAGAGGTCGGCAACCCAGAATTCGAGAAGAGTCAGTTTCTTAAAACTTGTTAGGGCAGCAGTGCTGATAGAGCTGCAGTGTACATTATGAATGGAAACTAGGAACAAGTACAAGTTAATAAGTACAAGAATTCATCCCAATATTTTCCTAGAGACCCATGACCTAGGTCACATACACTATTGTACTGCAGATATCTATGTCAGTATTTTAGCTCAATTTTTTTTACGATAATTTGGACATTTTTAACTAGGTGGCAGGAGCCGCACAGGTCTCTTGAAAAGGCTGCAGGTTGTCGACTGCTGCTGTAAGGAGTTGCTGTCCTTGTGTCTTTACCCAATGCAACATGGGTAAGGACAGATATACAGTGTTGATATTGGTGTTAGCTTGTTATTGTTGGTGTCCTGACTCATGGCTAAGGACAGATACACAGTGTTGATATTGGTGTTAGCTTGTTATTGTTGGATGTCCTGACTCATGGCTAAGGACAGATAAACAGTGTTGATATGGGTGTTAGCTTGTTATTGTTGATGTCCTGACTCTTGGCTAAGGACAGATAAACAGTGTTGATATGGGTGTTAGCTTGTTATTATTGATGTCCCGACTCTTAGCTAAGGACAGATAAACAGTGTTGATATGGGTGTTAGCTTGTTATTGTTGATGTCCTGACTCATTACTCTTTCAGGATCCATCATCGTTTCAACCCCTCAAGACATTGCTCTGCTGGACGCTCGCCGAGGGGCAGAAATGTTCAGAAAAGTTCACATACCAGTGCTCGGGCTGATTGAGAATATGAATGTGTTCCGTTGTCCAAACTGTGGCCACGAGGAACATATATTTGGGCGGCAGGGAGTGCACAGAATGGCTGAAGAATTGGGTAGGTGGATATTTTATTTACTGATAAGACCGAGTTTAACCCCTTCACGCCCAGATCTTTCCTTTACTATAAAAATTGTATGTTGTTGAGCCATAAAATTTCGAAAAGTAACTGAATATACCAAATTTGTTAGTCGACAAGGATACTAAACAGGTCATAACTATAAAATATTGCTTATATTCACTACAAATAGTCTAATGGTACCCAAATTACAATGGAAATTACGTTCTGGGTTTCAAGGGGTTAAGATAATAATATTTTACTTACTGAAAGGCTTGTTGATGTCAATGTTGGTGCCCCATTGGTTGCTAGGATCACAAGTTCTTCAACATTGCAGTTCCATTGTAATCATCCTTGCCACATTTCTCGTTTTCACAATTTACTTGAAATCTCTAATTAATTGGAACCTCGGTAATGATGAGATATTTGCTATCGTTTGGAGGGATATCTAAGTGCTGAGTGCCCTGTATTTACTATTGATGGATATTGTAGATGTCTTTGTTCTGCCGACTCTCCTCAAAGTTAGTGGAAATGCTGATCTGGTAACGAAATCTCTCAATCATAGGGTGGTGAATGATTGGAATGAACTAAGTCGTCAGGTGGTCAATGCGGAGTCTATTGGGGTCTTTAAAAGGAGTCTGGATAAATTCATGGATGGGGAAGAGAGGTGGATGTAGGTAGTGTTAAGTAACAGGAACTACCACGTGTAGGTCTCACGGCCTCTTGTAGCTTCTCTATTTTCTTATGTTCTTATGAAAGTTTGCTTCGCTTATTAGCAGAACAGTGTCAATAAGAATGCCCTCCCACATCTTAGCTGTCATGTCTCAATCTTATTCCAATACAGATTCCCCCTTCCTTCTGTCTCTCTGCATATTCATAGTGTGGCTTAAATTAAATCTGATCTCCTGTAGGCAGGGCAGGGTTCACATGGAAACGACTCACATCCACTCATGATGATGTCAATAGCGAGTTTTAAAAGGAGGCTAGACAATTTCATGGATGGGGATGAAAGATGGATGTAGGTAGAGTTAAGTAACAGAAACTACCTCGTGTAGGTCTCACAGCCTCTTGTAGCTTCCTTATTTTATGTTCTAAGATTTTGGGTGTTATTGATTCCTGTAGATTTTTTTTTCGCCCACTGTAGAGAAGATGAATTGGTGAATGTGATGTGAGAATATACATCAATATTATTACAAGTGATAGACCATTGAGGCATCGCTCCTGGATAGACGGCAGCCTTGCATCTTTAACCCCTTGAGGCCCAGAGTGTAATTTTCATTGGAATTTGGGTACCATTAGACGTTTTTTAGTGAATATAACCAATGTTTTATAAATATGACCTGTTTAGTACCCTTGTCAACTAGCTAATTTGGTATATTCAGTTACTTTAAGTAATTTTATGGCTAACAACAGACAATTTTATATAGCAAAGAAAAATCTGGGCGTGAAAGGGTTAACCCCTTGAGGCCCAGAACGTAATTTCCATTGTAATTTGGGTACCATTAGACAATTTTTAGTGACTATAAGCAATATTTTATAGATATGACCTGTTTAGTACCATTGTCCACTAACTAATTTGGTATATTCAGTGACTTTTCATTATTTTATGGCTCGACAACATATAATTTCTTATAGCCAAGGAAAGATCTGGGCGTGAAGGGGTTAACAATCACCCAGCTAATACTTCAGCTACTTGGGAAATTATTGTTGTTTTGTATTCTGCTGACTTGATGTATTTCTCTCCTCAGGTGAAATACACATCCTTCATTTGATCTAGCCATCCTGCAATAACAATATTCCCTCTTGTAGCTTCCTTATTCCTCTTGTATCTTCCTTATTTCCCCTTGTAGCTTCCTTATTCCCTCTCGTAGCTTCCTTATGTTCTTATGTTCTAACTTCCCGCCACATCCTACATCTGATCTAACCATCCTGCTGTAACAATCCGTCCCTTTCCCCTTCCCTCACTGTTTCACTCTCTCTAACCTCTCCCCCTTTTTTATGCTTTGCCATAGTGCCATATGACCTCTGATGTCTGGCACATTTTCCCTTTTTTAGCATTAATTCAATTCATTGATAGATGGCATCCTTGGATCCTTATAAATCACCAGCTAATACTTCAGCTACATGGGGAAATGATTGTTGTTTTGTATTCTGCAGTGTGTATTTTTTCAATTAATATAAGAAACGACACAAAGTCCTCAGTCAATTATCATACAGCAGCTCAGTGAGAGGCGCAGAGCTTCATGTACTTCACAGGAACTACCACGTGTAGGTCTCGCGGCCTCTTGTAGCTTCCTTATGTTCTTATGACTTGATATATTTCTTTCTTCAGGTGTTGAAGTGCTTGGTGAAGTTCCCTTAAGTCTGTGCATCCGGGAAGGGGCGGATTGTGGCAAGCCCATCGTGGTGTCTCAGCCTGACAGTCCACAGGTGAGCCTTCTACCAGACTATCTTTTTTTAACTCTGAGGCCCAGAACGTAATTTCCATTGTAATATGACTACGACTAGATGATTTTTAGCGAATATAAGTAATATTTTATAGATTTGACCTGTTTAGTATCCTTGTCAACTAGCTAATTTGGTATATTTAGTTACTTTTTGTAATTTCATGGCTAACAGCAGACAATTTTATATAGCGAAGGAAAGATCTGGGCGTGAAGAGATTAACAAGGTGACAAATCCTGCCTCCTTGCTGCTTACTGACTGATATGTGATGCCAGGAGAAGGGAATACTACGGTTTTTCTAAATTTCAGCGTTTTTTTATCATAGTTAGCCATATTATCAGGTAAACATAGGTATCACTTTAATCATGAGACCTTCAGATAGAATGGAATTTTTCCCTCGTTAAAAAAATAGACTATATTATTCCATCATAGTTATGAGAGTGTGATTTCTGTTATTGTGGGGTGATGTAGGGGATGCTGCTGCTGCTGCTGATGATGATGTGAAGTGAAGCACACATGGTATGAATTCATGAGGGATAAGATAAGTGTCATCATCATCATCATCATCATAGTTTTATTGGGTAGATAATGCAGATACAAAGAAAGCTACCTTGAAAGTACAGTCAAATGAACTTCAAAGTGTTGGCCACTCCGAGGATCATTGCAGGCACACTCGCTGGTACAGACAGTCCTGCCGGCGAGCGTCTTAGGCACACGTTTAACTTATAGATTGTCTCTGACCCCTTGAGGCCCAGAACGTTATTTCCATTAGATTTAGGTAGGCCATTAGACGATTTGAATTAATATATGCAATATTTTATAGATATGACTTGTTTAGTATACTTGTCTATTAGCTAATTTGGTAGATTAAGTTACCTGTAGTAATTTTATGGCTAACAACGGACAATTTTATATAGCCAAGGAAAGGTCTGGGCGTGAAGGGGTTCAGGATATACTAGCTTGAAACACTAAGCTGAGCGTCAGGAACTTTTGCACCCTAGTTGTGGCGCCTGAGGTCCTTGACATCTGATAATACATTCAGGGTTCCACATGGCCTCCTGAAGTGTCTTGACTCTGATCTTTGCCTCACTCCTATTAGTGTGAAGCCTTGCTCTGATAAAGTACTAATATATGAACTCAAATATCATATTAAGGCCGGTTTCCACCAGCCCGCTTCTACGGCTGCCGTTGCCGTACACCGCCCAACAAGGACGTCACCAAAAAGTCGACCGCACCGCTGTACGGCTGCCGTACAAAGTTAAAATAAAGTAATCTCTCCAGCTCCGCGGTGTCCACTCGAGCAGAGGTGCAAACTGTGCCCGGTTACCACTACAACCACTCAAGCGGTGATGATGGTGACGTCATTGTTGGGCGGTGAACGGCAACGGCGGCCGTAGAAGCGGGCTAGTGGGAACCGGCCTTTACACTACCAGTAATTCACTTGGTACAAAATTTATAAGTCTTCAAAAATGTTTGTCATGTAATTTGCCTCTATTCTTTAATAGATATAATTATAATCAATGTATTGTTCAATCTTTACTTCATCAGAGACTATTCTTAAAACAATTAATTAATGAATTCTTGGAGGAGACTATTTATGTTACATGAAGATATTTTCTATTACAAATATGCATTTTGTATTTCAGGCTTTGAGTTACATGGATATCGCTGCCAAGGTTTCAAAAAGCATTGCAAACATCAAAGCAGCGTAAGGGATGGACAGCGGAAGAAAAACCCTTGTAAAGAATGGACAGCGGAAGAAAAAACCTCGTAAGGAATGGACAGCGGAAGAAAAAACCTCAAGTTGCTGACGAGACAAGAGGCAAGATGACTGCTAGTGAGGCCTGTAGTGTTACAAGTTACACAAGACAAGTTATTCCCTTACTGGACGTACCAAACTTTCCACCTATACTTTAACCATAAATATATCAAAACTAGTCGTGTATCCCAAAATAATGCTCAAAACTATGAATATATCTAAAAGGATGAAGAAATATGTTGTGAATATTGGTAGAATCGGAACCAGTTTGAATCCGTTACTTTTTGTTCTAGCCTTGCCACTACATGAACTATTGTGGTCCCCTTACAACCCCTCAAGCAGGCGGTAATCCCACTACATAAGAACATAAGGAAGCTACAAGAGGCCGTGAGACCTACACGTGGCAGTTCCTGTATTGCATACAGGAACTACCACGTGTAGGTCTCACGGCCTCTTGTAGCTTCCTTAGTTCTTGCTGATGAGAGACCTGAGTGTGGAAAGAAGGCAGTGGAGTCCATGGCAATGAGGTATAGGAGTGGTTTCTGTGATGGGGGGGGGGGGGGCAATTTAGTAACGTAAAAGGTAAAGATGGGGGCATTACGCTATGCTGCGCGTGGCCTCGGTGCTCATCTCCGTGGCATCAGCCCTTGAGCCTGTGGTACCCCGGGACACAGGGCTAATGTGACATCCCGGGACACAGGGCTAGTGTGACATCCGGGTTACCACAGTTACCTTCCTCAGGTACCCATTTACCTATCAACCCGGAAAGGGAGGAAGAACGGCTGGTTGGCTGGTCGCCGACTTGCCCTGGCCCGGGATCGAACCAGGGCCCGCAGATTGGTAGCCAGGCACGCTAGCCACGGAGGCGACGATTAGGCGCTTTAGTGGTGAAAAGAATGCAAGTCAAGTGTGTATAATGGGTATAATATGTCTAATGATGGACTAGAGGAAGTAAGGCGTTAAAAGTAGTGGGGATTTTGAAACGCCACTAATTAATAACAACACCCTAAATTAATTAAATTGATGACTGAATTAAAAAAAAATGTATACTGTAATATGAGAATTCATTATTGTAAAATAGTCTTACAGTATACTCAAATAAACTGTAAAATATACAATTCACTATCACAAAAAAAATCTAAAAATGCATCAAGTGAAATAACCTTACAATTTTTTCAAGAGAGATGCTAGGATTTGCCTGTACATTTTGGCAGCTATAAAAAGAGTTGGTTATAATCCTCAGAATACTGGTTCCCCACCACAAGTTATTCCCTTACTGGACGTCAAACTTTCCACGTATAATTCAGCCATTCATTCTACTAAACACTACAGCCACCTTGACTTGTATATCAAAACTAGTCATGTATCCCAAAATAATGCTCAAAACTATGAATATATCTAAAAGTATGAAGAAATATGTCATGAATATTGGTTATAGCATCTGGACTTCTGTCACGGGTCATTGCACAAACAGGGACTTCACAAAACCATCAGTGAATTCAGGTAAAAGTGCAGAGAATAGATTAATGACTTAGCAATCAAGGTTATTATACTAACACTGGGAAACTACATCAACCCTATTAACCACTTGAGACACAGAACGTAATTTTCACTGTAATTTGGGTACCATTAGACAATTTTTAGTGAATATAAGCAATGATTTATAGATATGACCTGTTTAGTATCCTTGCCCACTAACTAATTTGGTATATTCAGTTACTTTTCGTAATTTTATAGCTAACAACAGAGAATTTTATATAGCAAAGGAGAGATCTGGGCATGAAGGGGTTAATATTATCCAGCAGTTTCGTGATATCATATTGTTCATAACCACGTCAATCATAAAATGGCTGGCTTGGCGATGTGTTGTACCGTCAGTAACATTATAGTCGCCACTGCACCAATGTCGCCAGATATTACGGATTTTAGCATCACTACAGACTTGTGTGTGTGCCACTGAAGACATGCACAGTAGTTTATATTATGTAGTGTCTTCAGTGGCACATAGAAGTCTGTAGTGATGCTAACATTCGTAATATTCGCCTGTCGACATTAGTGCAGTGGTGACAAGTGTTATTGATGGTAGTGAATCTCAAGCTTAACTTGGCCTTTGTATTATACAGATGATCTGGAAAATTCGTTATAGATTATTTTTGTTATCAAATATTAAGAATGGACAGGTTAGGTTATATAGCAAGGAGTATGTAATGGTTTTGTGTTCACCAGAATCTCTTCCCTGCAATGTTACACACACTCACTGTGGCGTCTGTGGTCCCTGTTTGCACGCGTCCCTGTCACATGGACTGCACTAAACATAAGTATCACATTATCAATTCAGTCATACATACAAAATTACAATATATAATACTCATTCCCACAGGAGATGGGTTTCAGGCAGTTTAGGCATATACATGTATATATGGGCATTCATAATGCAAGCTGCATACTAAACCATAGAGAAATGTATCTAGAGATTCACCAACAATGAGATTCACTGCCCACTACAGGACGGTACGCTATAGTCTATTTTTTTATTATGGTCAAAATGCAGTAAGGAAGCCACGCCCCCTGCCTTCCTTCTATGCTACGGGGCAGCTGATTGGTGCATTCCTCGTATCATCACTACCAATCACAATATCTTCACTACTTAACAGTGGTGTGACCACTGCACAGAGCAATCTTCACTACAGAGGGTGACAAAATAGAAAATCCTTCAGTGAAGATTGCTCTGTGCAGTGGTCACGCCGCTGTTAAGTAGTGAAGATATTGTGATTGGTAGTGATGATACGAGGAATGCACCAATCAGCTGCCCGTAGAATAGAAGGGGAGGCAGGGGCGTGGCTTCCTTACTGCATTTTGACCATAATAAATAAAATAGACTATAGATGGCTACCTTCTCGAGGGCAGTATCTGGGAGAAGTCCTGTCCTGTAGTGGGTAACACTACATTGGCATGTAGTAGTGACGGCAGCGGCAATCTGCATCACATCTTAATATAAGACCCGCCATTAGCATTATCTGGAGTGTATTCCCTCTTCGGCCATAAGCATTATCTGGAGTGTGTTCCCTCTTCTACCATAAGCATTATCTGGAGTGTGTTCCCTCTTTCACTGCGTGTATTAACCCCTTGAGGCCCAGAACGTAATTCCCATTGTAATTTGGCTACCATCAGATTTTTAGTGAATATAAGCAATATTTTAGAGGTATGCCCTGTTTAGTATTCTTGTCCACTAGTTAATTTGGTATATTCAGTCACTTTTCATAATTTTATGGCTAACAACAGACAATTTTATATAGCCAAGGCAAGATCTGGGCGTGAAGGGGTTAACAAGCAGTGATCGGATCCTATCAAACAGAGACAGTAATAAATACTTCACTACCTCCCTGAGCACCACTGCTGATGCACCAACATGGACTAACTCGCCTACCATGTTACTGACAATCTTGTCATTAAAATGTTGCCATTATCTTACTCTGACAATCTGGTCTCATTAATACATTTAGCCAATTCTTAAAAGCTGCTGCCTACTTCCCGGGTAAAAACAATGTATGCACTAAGTTATGATCGTGTGTGTGTGTGTTTATCCTGGTGAAGTTTACCAGACTTTAAATAAACTCAAATTGTCCCGTCTCTGTATTTTTATCCAACTTACTTTTGAAGTGCTCTCACCATTTCCATCTCCAAGTCAATCCTTCCCACCACTAGTACTATATATATAGTGTCCACTGGTGAGAAGCTGTGGGCCCAGACAAGGCCACAAGTGGGTTTGACTCCTGCCTGTGGCAATACTTGGCTTATTTGCCTTTATATGTACTATATATTTATGACCGAGAGCATTTCCATGAGTGCAGTGATCCCTACTGTACCCATCATGAAGACACCATGCTGAGGGTGCAGCTCCCTGGACAAAGAGTTACTGCAGTGTGAGTGAGTGGCTGTCATGTTTTAAGCTGCGTCTACAGCAAGACCACGAGGGTTTGACCTGCTGGGTGTTTGCTGTGAATGCATCAAAATCTCAACAGTTGATGACTCGCAAAAGTCACAGCATCGCTGGCCTCTCAATGGCCACTTTTAGATGATGTAATGCATTGCATTGTGAATAATCCAGCAGCTCTTAGTCTGTAACACTACGTATATAATGGGTCATTTGTTTAAATAAATGCTTTAAAGAATTGGAACAAGAGTGCATGAATACACTCTATGTACACACACACACAGATACACACACACACACACACACACACACAGGAGTATATATCATTAAAATAAGATGCTTTTGGCATCAGAGTAATGGATGGAGTAAATAATGCCTGACTGAAATTAACATTTGAGACTAGTTCAGAAGACTCCCTCTCTCTGAAAGCTACAAATACTGTCATCTAACATAAGATAGACTAACATGGTGAATTACTAGTGAGCATTTAAATATATAAAAGCATTAGCTTGGAAAATAAATATTATAAAAGTTACCTCTTTGGTTTTTCACCATAAAAATAATGACATGTGATAAGGAATCCCTGTTGATAAATGTCCTGCTTGATAACCGCTGCCATGGGTGTGTGTGGGCCTCACGCCGAGACGTGCCTCACCCGGCGCTCCTGCAGGTTCTCATTCCTGCCCAGCAACTCATCGTCGTTGGAGGAGGAGGAGAGCAGCACGTCAGACTCGTCCTGGTGGAGGCTGTCCCGCTGCTTGTACCGCACCTGTACACACAACACACACTCAACTCACTGTACACACACACACTCACTCACTCACTGTACACACCCACTCACTCACTGTACACACCCACTCACTCACTGTACACATACACTCAACTCACTGTACACACACCCACTCACTCACTGTACACATACACTCAACTCACTGTACACACACCCACTCACTCACTGTACACATACACTCAACTCACTGTACACACACCCACTCAGGCGGGGTTCACACTACACGTTTTTGGTGTCCGTGTCTACGTGGGCGTGGCGATCAGTGATGTCAGAGTGACGTCACTGATCGCCACTTTCTTTCTTTCTTTCTAGGTGGGGAGCTAAACCACGGTTTTCAGTCGCAGTTCAAAGCCTATTTTCCGGCTGGCTCCCTGAGGGCTTGTAGGATTAGGCCCTAACTCTCTGCTCTTTTTACCCAAGCCTTTTCTAGAAATACTTTAACCCCTTCAATGATTCTTCTATTGGTGTCCTGTACCCTACTCAAACCTAAAAGAAATTCCATTATCCCATCTATGTTCCCCTCTGCCACTCTATCCCACTGATCCCCGCCTACCTCCCGTGCCACTATTGCTATAAGCCGCTCTCTTTCCTCATCATACCTTGGACACATTAATACCAGGTGATCTACAGTTTCATCTAGTCTACCCATACACATTTGACATATCTTGCTTCCTTCGTTTGCCCATCTATATGTTCTACTATTGACCTCCAGAGATTTTGTCCTTGCTTTAAATAATAAACCACTCCCCAAGCTACCATCATAAAAGACCTCACACTTTGGTGTGGTCTTCCCCTTGTACCAATTCAGAGAACTCTTACCCTCCATCCTCTGTCTCCACATCTCCCTGCCCTGCCTCTGAACTTGGTCATTCACCTTTCGCTTTAACTCCCCCTCACTAGACTGGTGTATCCTATCTGTGAAACCCTGTAACCCACACTTCCTCTCCCACCGTCTGCTTGATCTATCCCATTTACTACTCTGTCCTATCCACTCATAAACTTTTCGAGCCCACCTGTTTTCATCCATTTTTCTAAGCCATACACGCCCACGTAGACACAGACAAAGAATTGGGAGCTCCGAATAATGTGAGGCTGGGCACGTCTTCGATCAGTCGTCAACACTGCTCCACAGTGGTCGCGCGAGCTGGTCTCAACTTCACAGGCAGGAAGTGACGTCACTGTGACGTCCTGTGAGTCACTGATGACAAGACGCACGTAGACTACGTCCAGCAATAACGTGAAGTGTGAACCGGGCCTTACTCACTGTACACACACACTCAACTCACTGTACACACACTCACTCACTCACTACACACACAACAGCAAGAAAACTACACTGTATTCAGTTTGGCAAGGACACACGATGGCTTAGTCCCAGGCCACGCCACTTTCCCCGGCGGGCAGGGAACGTTCCAGAACCAGAACCTTCCAGAACCTTCCAGCTCCGAGCAGGATGATGAGTAGTCAACATGCAATGCTCGCCGATATCAAGTATCTCTGCTACCCTGCCCGCCGGGGGGAGTAGAGTGGCTGGGACTAAGCTATCGTGAGTGGCCTTGCCAAACTGAGTACAGTAGACCCGCTTGATTCTCAACCTTCGAGTCCCAGAACGTAATTTCCATTGTAATTTGACTACCATTAGGCAATTTTAATTAACATAAGCAGTATTTTATAGATATGACCTGTTTAGTATCCTTGTTCACTAGCTAATGTAGTATATTCAAGTCACTTTTTGTAATTTTATGGCTAACAACAGACAATTTTATATAGCCAAGGAAATATCTGGGCGTGAAGGGGTTAAAGATTCATGGCATGCTTTGTACAAGGACAAGATGTGCAATGGCTTAAAATAGTCTTGTGAGAAGTGCAATGTCTGGAATTACTACAGAAACTGCAATATTCTGACACTAAGGTTCTTCTGCCTCTGATAACTGATGCACTTTAGATCCCAATAGCACCATGAAAGGCACAACATCTATAAGACCATGGAGACGCCAAGGCTGCTGTCTCTATAAACAAGGAAGTAAAGGCTTGTAACACTTCTAACACAAAGGAGGATGACCACACAAAGGGCTAGGCATATACAGTAAAACCTCTCGTATTCGGACCCTCATTATTCGGACTTTGACATTATTCGGACCTCCATTTCCTTTTTTTTTTTTTTTTTAGGGGTCAAAATTTCCTAGCTATTTATACACCTATAATTTTTTTTGGGGGTGCGAAACTTCCTAGCTAATATATACACCTAGATTTTTTTCTTTTTTTTTTTTTTTTTTTTCTCTCACATATCCCCCCATTATTCGGATCCTTGCATTACTCGGACCACTCCTCGGCCCAATTAGTCCGAATATGAGAGGTTTTACTGTAATCTCAATTATTCTTCAGATTTGCCTTTCAAACCCGAGCACAGCAAGCAATGTATTTGACGCCAAAGCTCAATCTGGGCGGAGCAAAAAAATGCCTTTGCCTGACACTACCACAGAAAACATTAATTCTGGCTCAGAAAGAATGAACCTTTGTATTTGTACATTCCGCTGCACTCCAATATACTCTTCCACATCCTTCCACTCTACTCCCACTACTTTACCCCTTGAGACCCATCACGTAATTTCCATTGTAATTTGGGAACCATTAGACGATTTTAATTAATATAAGCAATATTTTATAGATAAGACCTGTTTAGTATCCTTGTCCACTAACTAATTTGGTATTTTACGTTACTTTTTGTAATTTTATGGCTCGACAACATACAATTTTTCATAGCCAAGGAAACTGTACTTCTTTATGTTGTTCAGGCATCTACCTTTTCCTAGTTGTTTTGTATGTCCTCTTGTGTATCGACCTTCTCTTTGTTTCCGAGTCTCTCATTGTCTGTTTCTTCCATCCTAGTTATCAGCTTAAAAATTGTGGACGTGAAGGGGTTAAGGGAACATTATTGTACAAGACTGTAGACAACTGACCTTGGAATAGATCCTTGCCACGCCCAAGGAGGAGGAAGAGCTGCCGGTGTGAGTGTTGTCGTCATTCTTTATCGTCCTCTTCACATTCAGCATCAGAAAGTTGTCCGTCACCCAGAAAATTATAGCCTGCAAAAACACCCTCAAATCAGACCCAGAAAATGAGAGCTTGCCTCAAATCAGACCCAGAAAATGAGAGCCTGCAAAAACTCCCTCAAATCAGACCAAGTTTAACCCCTTGAGACCCAGAATGTAATTTCCATTGTAATTTGGGTACCATTAGACAATATTTAGTGAATATAAGCAATGTTTATTATATATGACCTGTTTAGTATCCTTGTCCACTAACTAATTTGGTATATTCAGTTACTTTTCGTAATTTATGGCTCGACAACATACAACTTTATATAGCCAAGGAAAGATCTGGGCGTGAAGGGGTTAAAGTGGGTTGAACTCTTAAATTCTTGCATGTTTGGCACCACGACAGTAAATCCTTCACACCAGTCAACAAAATGAAGCACCACTTACATTAGCAAAGAAATTAATGACTATAGCCTATTTATTTTAACGAGACAAAAATTCCAATCTATCTTAAGGTCTCATGCTTAAAATGATGCCTCTGTTTACCTGATAATAGGGTTAACTATGATAAAATACAGCTGAAATTTAGAGTAAGTGTAGTATTCCCTTCTCCCGGCATCAATATCAGTCAGTAAGCAGCAAGGGGCCAGATTTTTTACCTCGTTAAAAAATACCAGACTATAGAACTAAATGAAGCAGCACTTCAAGCACGCATTATAACAAAGAAAGGAATGACTATACTATATTCAGTTTTTTTTTACGAGGTGAGAAATCCTGCCCCCTTGCTGCTTACTGCCTGATATTTGATGCCAGGAGAAGGGAATACTACACTTACTCTAAATTTCAGCTGTATTTTATCATAGGTATTTCTGCGGCTATTATCAAATGTTTCAAAAGTTAACCATATTATCAGTAAATTTAGGCATCTTTTTTAGCATGAGACCTCAGGATAGAATAGAATTTTCGCCTCGTAAAAAAAACCCAGAGTATAGAACTAAATGAAGCGCCACTTACATAAACTAAGACTGGAATAACTATAATCATGTAGTCTATTTTCTTTAACAAGGCAAAAATTCCATTCTATCTTAACCCCTTGAGACCCAGAACGTAATTTCTATTGTAATTTGGCTACATTTAGACCATTTTTAATGCATATAGGCAATATTTTATAGCTATGACCTGTTTAATATCCTTGTTCACTAGCTAATTTGGTATATTAAGTTACTTTTTCGTAATTGTATGGCTAACAACAGACAATTTCATATAGCAAAGGAAAGATCGGGGCGTGAAGGGGTTAAGGGCATCAAATATCAGTCAGTAAGCAGCAAGGGGTCAGGATTTTTCACCTCATTGAAAAAACCACATAGTGATAGACCGTGAACTATAGTAAAAAAACAGAGTATAGAACTAAAGGAAGCATCACTTACATTAATAAAGAAGGGAATGACAAGCACCACCACCACCACGCGCGCCTCGGGACTCGTGATGGGCGCCAGGATGAGCTGCCGCACGCTGGCCCAGAACTGCAGCGCCAACAGTCCCGTGATGATGACCTTCTCCACCACCATGAAGCCCACATACAGCGCACACTGGTGGCCCCACGCACGCACCGACGGCGGGCGACCTGCGGGGGAAGTTCACTGTATATCTTAAGAACATAAGAACATAAGAACATAAGGAAGCTACAAGGGGAAATAAGGAAGCTACACCTGGGGGGAATCTCACAGTAAATGTTGTGGCAATACTGAGAAGACACTACTGTGATTAAATGTGTTCCTGGAGGGAAGTTCACAGTAAATGTTGTGGCAGTACATCAAATTACTGTGATTACATGTGTTCCTGGAGGGAAGTTCACAGTAAATGTTGTGGCAGTACATCAAATTACTGTGATTACATGTGTTCCTGGAGGGAAGTTCACAGTAAATGTTGTGGCAGTACATCAAATTACTGTGATTACATGTGTTTCTGGGGGGAATTTCACAGTAATTGTTGTGGCAGTACATCAAATTACTGTGATTAAATGTGTTCCTGGAGGGAAGTTCACAGTAAATGTTGTGGCAGTACATCAAATTACTGTGATTAAATGTGTTCCTGGAGGGAAGTTCACAGTAAATGTTGTGGCAGTACATCAAATTACTGTGATTACATGTGTTTCTGGGGGGAATTTCACAGTAATTGTTGTGGCAGTGCATCAAATTACTGTGATTATATGTGTTTCTGGGGGGAAGTTCACAGTAAATGTTGTGGCAGTACATCAAATTACTGTGATTACATGTGTTTCTGGGGGGAATTTCACAGTAATTGTTGTGGCAGTGCATCAAATTACTGTGATTATATGTGTTTCTGGGGGGAAGTTCACAGTAAATGTTGTGGCAGTGCATCAAATTACTGTGATTATATGTGTTTCTGGGGGGAAGTTCACAGTAATTGTTGTGGCAGTACATCAAATTACTGTGATTACATGTGTTTCTGGTGGGAATTTCACAGTAATTGTTGTGGCAGTGCATCAAATTACTGTGATTATATGTGTTTCTGGGGGGAATTTCATAGTTAATGTTGTGGCAATGCATCAAATTACTGTGATTATATGTGTTTCTGGGGGGAATTTCACAGTAAATGTTGTGGCAGTACATCAAATTACTGTGATTATATGTGTTTCTGGGGGGAATTTCACAGTAAATGTTGTGGCAGTACATCAAATTACTGTGATTATATGTGTTTCTGGGGGGAATTTCACAGTAAATGTTGTGGCAGTGCATCAAATTACTGTGATTATATGTGTTTTCTGGGGGGAATTTCACAGTAATTGTTGTGGCAATGCATCAAATTACTGTGATTATATGTGTTTCTGGGGGGAATTTCACAGTAAATGTTGTGGCAATGCATCAAATTACTGTGATTATATGTGTTTCTGGGGGGAATTTCACAGTAAATGTTGTGGCAATGCATCAAATTACTGTGATTACATGTGTTTCTGGGGGGAAGTTCACAGTAAATGTTGTGGCAGTGCATCAAATTACTGTGATTATATGTGTTTCTGGGGGGAAGTTCACAGTAAATGTTGTGGCAGTGCATCAAATTACTGTGATTATATGTGTTTCTGGGGGGAAGTTCACAGTAAATGTTGTGGCAGTGCATCAAATTACTGTGATTATATGTGTTTCTGGGGGGAATTTCACAGTAAATGTTGTGGCAGTGCATCAAATTACTGTGATTATATGTGTTTCTGGGGGGAAGTTCACAGTAAATGTTGTGGCAATGCATCAAATTACTGTGATTACATGTGTTTCTGAGCCAGAACTTCTCTGCACATACACAGTTTTAGATACCGGAAGGGACGACCAGGAGGGAATTTCACAGTAAATTTTAAGAACATAAGAAAATAAGGAAGCTACAAGAGGCTGGGAGACCTACACGTGGTAGTTTCTGTTACCTAACACTACCTACATCCACCTTTCATCCCCATCCATGAAATGATCCAGCCTCCTTTTAAAGCTCTCTAATGACTCCACACTAACTACCTGTCTACTGAGTCCATTCCAATCATTACCACCCTATTTGTGAACCAGTTTTTCCCTATTTCTTTTTTAAATCTACGCTTTTCCTGCTTGAATCCGTTACTTCTTGTTCTACCCTGGTTAATAGCCGTGAGAACTTTTCCTACCTCTCCTTTGTTGTATCCCTTTATCCACTTAAAAACTTCTTAGACTATAGTGGGCAATAAAAACAGTATACAACGGGACTCACCATATTCTCCAAAGACTATAGTGGGCAGGTTTTTCCTCTGGCCGATGTAGATGCTGAGGCGAATGCCGGCCCAGATGATGGCCAGGCCCAGGGTGGAGTCAAGAAGGAAGCTGATGATGTACCTGGGCAAATATATAATAATAATAATAATAATAATAATAATAATAATAATAATAATAATGATAATGATAATGATAATGATAATAATAATAATAATAATAATAATTTTAGTCTCACCCGAAGGAATAAAAAATAAAAAATAAAACATTATATATAGACGAGGGAATGAACATAACCCCTTCACGCCCAGATCTTTCCTTGGCTATATAAAATTGTCTGTTGTCGAGCCATAAAATTACGAAAAGTAACTGAATATAAAAAATTAGTTAGTGGACAAGGATAGGTCATAGCACAGGTCATAGCTATAAAATATTGCTTATATTCACTAAAAGTTGTCTAATGTTACCCAAATTACAATGGAAATTACATTCTGGGTCTCAAGGGTTTAAGTACTAAAGCAAATAATTGATAATAGCTATATACTGTACCTCTATAATAATAATAATAATAATAATTTTAATATATTACTGTATTGCACGCTAGGATAAGAAACATATCTATGCACTGTTTTTATAATACTTTTTAAAATCAAACATTGATAAAAACATAAGAACATAAGGAAGCTACAAGAGGCTGGAGACCTACACGTGGTAGTTCCTGTTACTTAACACTACCTACATCCACCTTTCATCCCCATCCATAACACTGTCCAGCCTCCTTTAAAGCTCCCTAATGACTCCACACTAGCTACCTCACTACTGAGCCCATTCCATTGTTCTACATGATGCAGTAATCGGCTTGTCAAAACAACTCACGGTTGTCGAGAAAATTGATATTTTGTATAAATGTACGAATATGCTATTTTCTCGGTTATTTACCAATCAATATTTTTTTGCTTCACGGCACATGATAGCCCTTGCTCTGCTTCATATTTACCTCTATACATGTTGCATCTATCTGCCATAGTTTTTTAGTTATTGAAAAAAACGTGATGACAAAAAAAATCAAACGTATCGTAAGGTAAACCAATACCTTATCCATCAATACAATCACGCATCCTTCAGGAGTCATGGGAGGGCATTAGAAGGCCCACAGGATTGCTATAGTATTCCTAGGTTTTTATAAATACTTTGACAATTGCATGGGTGGCTCAAATAGGGATTAATATTAATAATACTAATACTGATCATTGTATTGAGAAGTAATGATTAACCTAGCAATGCCTATCATATTTTTATGTCTTGTAGTAAGTTTTGTCTAATTTGTGATTTATAAGGAATATCTGGAAGTATCATGTCATTGTGAATTGGCTGAAATAGACTTCTAATCATAATAACTGAAAACTGACTCTAGATCCGTGTTCAGCATGCCCGAAGACTGCTTGGAACTAATTTTCAAGCAAATCTATTTTTCAAAAAATATTGCAAATTTTGCAAGGGGTATGCCTTGATTTTTTTCTTCAAATCACGTTTTTTTCAATAACTAAAAAACTATGGCAGATAGATGCAACATGTATAGAGATAAATATGAAGCAGAGCAAGGGCTATCATTCGGCGTAAAGCAAAAAAATATTGATTGGTAAATAACCGAGAAAATAGCATATTCGTAGATTTATACAAAATAAACATTTTCTCGACAACCATGAGGTGTTTTGACAAGCCGATTACTGCATCATGTAGAACACCTAAAGATGAACCTTTATTACTTCAATAAGTTCTCTTAAGACTCAGTTTTGCGGCAAAATAACAAAAACCAGATTTTCGACAATTTTGGAATATTTTTGAGCAGCCAGAAATCCGAAAATATTTTTTGAAAAATTGATATTCATGAAAATTTGTTCCTAGCAGTTTTCGGGCATGCTGAACACGAATCTGGAGTCAGTTTTCAGTTACAATGATTAGAAGTCCCTATTTCAGCCAATTCACAATGACATGATACTTCCAGATATTCCTTATAAATCACAAATTACACAAAACTTACTACAAGACATAAAAATATGACAGGCATTGCTAGATTAATCATTACTTCTCAATACAACGATCAGTATTAGTATATCAGTATTAATATTATTAATATTAATCCCTATTTGAGCCACCCATGCGATTGTCAAAGTACAGTGGCCGCAAAAAAAATGTATACATTTATAATTTTCGGACAATAAAACAACAATATGTAACTTACAGTACTTTAGTTTCAGTGACACAGGTTTCTTATTCACATATTAGTACTTGGTCATGTTTCCCTTGTATTGGATGACCATCCCAATCCTCTTGGGCATGGAAGTGGCGAGTTTGGTGAAGTAGGAGAGGTCCATTTCCACCCACAGCTTCGTCAGGGCCTGCTTCAGCTCGTTGATGTTCGTCGGCCGTTTCTTCGCGATCGCCTTTTTCATCTCATTCCAGGCGTTTTCAATCGGATTTAGGTCCGGGGAATTGCCAGGCCAGTCCAACACAGGGATGTTATTGTCTGTTAGGAACTTTTGAACAACTTTGGACCGGTGGGCAGGGGCATAATCTTGCATGAACACCTCGCATTCGTGAATGGCATAGGGCACTAACAGATGATCACGTAACACTTCAATGTAATTTGCCCCTTTCATGGTAACATTCTTTGGGAGGAAGTACAGACCTCCCCTGCCCTTATTGCCACTGAAACCACCCCAAACCATAACGCTATCTGGGTGTTTCACGGTCTTCACGGTATATTTTGGGTGGTACCGTGACACATCACTTGGACGGCGCACTGTCGTTGAAGCCATCCTAACCAGTCTAAAAGTGCTTTCATCACTGAACATGACCTTTCTCCACTGCTCTGGTGTCCACTGCCGGTATCTCTTACAAAAGGAAAGCCGCTTCTTCTTCATAGCTTCTGTCAGTAAAGGCTTTTTGGCGGCGTGGCGGGTTGGTAATTTCAGCGAAATTTGCAGGCGATGTTGAATGGTGCGAACAGAGACGTTTCCTAACAAAGCTGGATGATTTTTCTTCAGTTCTGCGGCAGTTATTGCAGGATCATTCAATACTTCACGCCTCATAATTTTGTCAGTCCGAGGAGATGTTTTTTTGGGGGCTCCAGAACCAGGTTTCCTTGGCGGAACGGTACCGGGTGGCAATGACTCAACAGCTTTCTTCAGGTTGTAAATCGCCATGCGTGTAACGTTCACCTCTGCGGCCACACGTATCACAGATGCTCCTTCCTTCAGGAGGGTAAGGGCACGGGTCTTCTCTTCATTTGAAAGTTTGTTACGTCCCATTCTGACAAGTGGGAGCCGAGATATAACACTCCAAGGTTCGCTGCCAAGTCAAAAAGGGCGGTCCGGAGCATGCGTAAAACCACCCTCTCTCTATCAGCTCTCGAAAAGCACTGAGTGTGGTTGTGTGTTGGTGGTGGGGTGGAGGGAGACTCCCTCCACCTCCCTCCCTCCTCACTAGCTCCGCCCACCATTTATATGGCGGGAACGAAGGTGAAATCTTTACGCGCTTTCGGGTGTATACATTCTTCTTGCGGTCAAAATGTATACATTTTTTTTGCGGCCACTGTACTTACAAAAACCTAGGAATACTATAGCAATCCTGTGGGACTTCTAATGCCCTCCCATGACTCCTGTAGGATGCGTGAAGGAGCGAAGAGGCCCGTGAAGGACTCTGAAGGATTGTATATAAAGCGAAGGATAAAAAAAATAGTTCATCCTCCTCCCTTTCTTGTCCCACCTCCTTCCTTCTCCTCCTCCTCTCCTCCCTTCCTTGCCCCACCTCCTTCCTTCTCCTCCTCCTCTCCTCCCTTCCTTGTCCCACCTCCTTCCTTCTCCTCCTCCTCTCCTTCCTTGTCCCACCTCCTTCCTTCTCCTCCTCCTCTCCTCCCTTCCTTGCCCCACCTCCTTCCTTCTCCTCCTCCTCTCCTTCCTTGTCCCACCTCCTTCCTTCTCCTCCTCCTCTCCTCCCTTCCTTGCCCCACCTCCTTCCTTCTCCTCCTCCTCTCCTCCCTTCCTTGCCCCACCTCCTTCCTTCTCCTCCTCCTCTCCTCCCTTCCTTGCCCCACCTCCTTCCTTCTCCTCCTCCTCTCCTCCCTTCCTTGCCCCACCTCCTTCCTTCTCCTCCTCCTCTCCTCCCTTCCTTGCCCCACCTCCTTCCTTCTCCTCCTCCTCTCCTTCCTTGTCCCACCTCCTTCCTTCTCCTCCTCCTCTCCTCCCTTCCTTGCCCCACCTCCTTCCTCCTCCTCCTCCTCTCCTTCCTTCCTTGCCCCACCTCCTTCCTTCTCCTCCTCCTCTCCTCCCTTCCTTGCCCCACCTCCTTCCTTCTCCCCCCCCACTCCCCTCCTAGGCAGGGGAGGCAGGCAACATAGTGAGGCACGGGAGGATGTGTTTACAATCGGGCAAACAAAGCCAGACTAGACGACTTTGCTTTCACTGCCACCGTTTGACCAGCGTGTACAATAAATAATAATAATAATTCACCGTCACCGTCACTGCACATGTTCGGCCGGCCCGCCACTAAACCAAACCCCGTATTTACCTAATTCATTCAGTAAATCCCCGCATCTATCAGACTGGCAGAAAAAGTTTGTTAACCCCTTCACGCCCAGATCTTTCCTTTGCTATATAAAATGGTGTGCTTTTAGTCATAAAATTACGAAAAGTAACTTAACCCCTTGAGGCCCAGAATGTAATTTCCATTGTTATTTGGGTACCATTAGATGATTTTTAGTGACTATAAGCAATATTTTATAGCTATGACCTGTTTAGTATCCTTGTCCACTAATTAATTTGGTATATTAAATGACTTTTCTTAATTCTATGGCTCGACAACATACATTTTTTTATAGCAAAGGAAAGATCTGGGCGTGAAGGGGTTAATATATACCAAATTAGCTAGTTGACAAGGATACTAAACAGGTCATATCTATAAAATATTGCTTATTTCTATTAAAATCGTCTCATGGTACACATATTACAATGAAAATTACGTTCTGTGTCTCAAGGGGTAAAGCCAAAATGTGTTACATCAAGGTCTGTCAAAGCAAGAGTTTACTGTAATATACAAATACTTATCAACTCTGCACTAACGACCTGATGACTGAATCTATTTCAATCATTAGTCATGTAGCTACATTTCTATCCATCCTTTGCCGTTTGAAATGTATGACAAAATGACTGATGGTAGAATAATTGTTGAGGGTTTACTGTGTTGCTCACCAGGTTGTATTGTATGAATTATATTGTTATTGTATTGTATGTATTATATTATTGTATGAGTACTGCTTACCAGGTGCAGGGGTCCCTTTTGAAGGCTATCTATTAAATATTGCTTATAAGTACTGTATCTATTAAAATTGTCTAATGGTACCCAAATTACAATGAAAATTACGTTCTGTGTCTCAAGGGGTAAAACCAAAATGTGTTATATCGAGGTCCGTAGAAGGTTTGGTAAGTAAGGTTTAGTTATTTTAGTATTAGTATTAGTATTTAGTTATAGTCTATTTTTTGTATTATGGTCAAAATGCAGTAAGGAAGCCACGCCCCCTGCCTGCCCTTCTATGCTACGGGGCAGCTGATTGGTGCCTTCCTCGTATCATCACTACCCATCACAATATCTTCACTACTTAACAGCGCGTGACCACTGGACAGAGCAATCTTCACTACAGAGGGTGACAAAATCAAAAATTCCTCTGTAGTGAAGATTGCTCTGTCCAGTGGTCACCCCGCTGTTAAGTAGTGAAGATATTGTGATTGGTAGTGATGATACGAGGAATGCACCAATCAGCTGCCCCGTAGCATAGAAGGGGAGGCAGGGGGCGTGGCTTCCTTACTGCATTTTTATTTTAGTAAGAGGTTTCCTGCATTGCTCACCAGGTGCATGGGTCCCCCTTGAAGGCTTCAGAGAGGAACACATTACAGAAGTGGACAATCATGGCTCCTAAACCCTGCTTGGACGTGTCGTAGAACCACACCAGCCATGACCGCCGGTGCTTCTTGGGCTCACAGAACCTTTTCACTGGAAGGAAAAGAAGAAAAAAAAAAATGAAAGTACGTACAATGATATGCACGTCTGGTATATAACCCCTTCACGCCCAGGTCTTTCCTTTGCTATATAAAATGGTCTGTTGTTAGCCATAAAATAACAAAAAGTAACTAAATAAACCAAATAAGCTAGTCGACAAGGATACTAGGCAGGTCATATCTATAAAATATTGCCTATATTCATTAAAATCATCTAATGGTACCCAAACTATAAAGAAAATTATGTTGTGGGCCTCAAGGGGTTAAACTTGGTCTGATTTGAGGGAGTTTTTGCAGGCTCTCATTTTCTGGGTCTGAATTGAGGGAGTTTTTAGGGCCTCAAGGGGTTAAAGTACATTGCTATACACATCTGGGATTAAATTAGTAGTAGAGTTGATATGAGTACAGAGAAGGAGAGGAGAGTAAGTAAGGAAGGAGTAAGGAAAGGAGTAAGATAAGGAAGGGATTACAGTACATTGACATACACATCTGGATTTAACCCCTTGAGGCCCAGAAAGTATTTTCCATTGTAATTTGGGTAGCATCAGACAATTTTTAGTGATTATAAGCAATATTTTATAGCTATGACCTGTTTAGTATCCTTGTCCACTAACTAATTTGGTATATTCAGTTACTCTTAGTAATTTTATGGCTCGACAACAGACAATTTTATATAGCCAAGGAAAGATCTGGGCGTGAAGGGGTTATTAACAGTATTCATTGTTTGCACTTATAGTATGTAGTAGAGTTGATACGAGTACAGACAGTGCCGTTTTTAGCCTTTTGGTGCCCTATGCGAAATGCTGTTTGCGGGTCGTATATTGTAAAGCTATGGTGGGGGATTCCAAGCCCTCTAAGGTGGTCCGGGGGCACGCCTTAAGTATTTAAATGCATCAATCTGGTGCACTTTAAGAGGTAAACAGACTAGATTATAAAAAAAAGAGCAAATAATGGCAGCTTGGGGACACTTGGTGGCTTCGGGGGCCCTGTGCAACCTCGTAGTGATAGCATAGAGTAAGACACAGCCCTCAGTACAGAGTGGCTTGTAGAGGATGTGTTTAACCCCTTCATGCACAGATCTTTCCTTTGATTGTCTGTTGTCGAGCCATAAAATAACGAAAAGTAATTGAATATACCGAATTAGTTAGTGGACAAGAAAACTAAACAGGTCATAACTATAAAATATAGCTTATATTCACTAAAATTGTCTAATGGTACCCAAATTACAATGGAAATTACATTCTGGGCCTCATAGGGTTAAATATTAATCCTACAACCGTAGATAACACTATAGTCGCCACGGTGCATTAATGTCGCCAGGCGCCAAATATTACGAATTATAGCATCACTACTGCTGTGTATGTGCCACTGAAGATGATACACAGTAGTTTATATCATGACTGTATAATCTACCCTGTTTCAGCGTTGTTTTATGCTTTGTATCTGCAAGTATATACGGTTTCAAATTTCCCTACTCGTTTTTTCTCGGGCGACGACAACGACGGGAGGACACTCAGAACAAAAACACTAGCTGGCGATCTTAGTGCAGGTCGCCACTCGGTTGATATTTTTGTAATTTGTTCATTTATAGCCCTAATATGACACAGATGAAGACACAAAATGACACAGACTCTCCAGATAGCCCCTTCTAACTTTCCTGAAATCATGGATGTAGAAATGTAAGTATTAATGCCACCACATGTCTGTGAGTCGAAAAGAAACATTGTCCTGGCGACTTTATTGTTATTGACGGTACCGTAGATAACAGTAAAGTCGCCAGGACAACGTTTTTTTTCAATGTACAGACGTGTGGTGGCGTTGATACTTACATTTCTACATCCATGATTTCAGGAAAGTTAGAAGGGGCTATCTGGAGAGTCTGTGTCATTTTGTGTGGTCACTGAGAAGGAGCCTAACAATCATGTCACAGCCAGGACCCAGGAGCAGAGTGTGATGTAATAGTTGATGTAATAATGATTCACTGCCCTGCTTGACACACCATCACAGCACAAAAAATGCTTATTCATAAACATATATCAGGCACCTAGAATTGAAACGGCACAAGCGCCACTTTTAAAAAAATGAGAAAAGTGCTCTTAAAGTTTAATCTAATATCTTCATTTGTTGCTGATTTACTTTGAAAACACTTTAGGTGCATTTTTTTCATTGATAAAAAGTGGCGCTTGTGCCGTTTCAATTCTAGGCGCCTGATATCTTTGATGCCTCTCTATGTAATAAACAGAGTTAAGTATGAAAGATAATGGCGTCCGGCCCTTTAACCCCTTGAGACCCAGAACGTAATTTTCATTGTATTTTGGGTGCCATTAGACGATTTTTAGTGATTATAAGCAATATTTAATAGATAGGACCTGTTTAGTATCCCTGTCCACTAATTAATTTGGTATATTCAGTCACTTTTCGTAATTTTATGGCGAACAACAGACAAGTTTATATAGTAAAGGAAAGATCTGGGCTTGAAGGGGTTAATACCAACCAACGGACACTTCAATTCCCCATTTAGTTCGTAGTATTGAGGGACGAGTGTTTACAGAAATGGTCGGAAATAGTGAAATTTCACATACTAAATATATACACAGAAAACAATCTCCAATTCAAACCCATATCATTTGAACCCTATCAATCAATCAATCATTGGGGGCATACGCCGGGGGGCGTGTCACCTCGCCCACCCTATGACGCCACTCCCGGGGAACACCACGCGCGAGTTCCCATGCAGGCTCCTTTCCCATACCAAGCAGCTCTCGACAAGAAACATCAACTTGCCCCAGCCACGAGCCTTGTGGGCGCCCCCTTGGCCTCCTCCATGCCGGATTGTCTCTTACAGATACAACCCGATGGAAAGGATCGGTTTCAGGGTAGCGTGCCACAAGCCCATATAGCCGAAGTTGGCGCTGACGGACTATGCAGGTAATAGGCCTCGATTCAGTCTCACGGTGCAATCGCTGATTTGACACGTAATCATCCCAGCGATACCCCATGATTCTGCGAAGACACTTATTACCAAAGGCATTGATTCGTCTCTTCAAGTCACTATTTAGTGTCCATGTCTCACAACCATAGAGTAAGACAGGGATCACAAGCGATTTGAAGATCCGGATCTTTGTCCTCCTGCACAGGTACCGACAACGCCAAATACTCCCGCTGAGCGAGTCCATAACACCGTGGGCTATGCCAATCCGCCGTAAGGCTTCTTGACGTGACCCGCCGTCATTATGGACTGCGCTACCAAGGTATGTAAAACTTTCCAAGATCTCAATGTCCTCGCCACATGCATGAACAGACTGTACTGCTTCATCTAGTAAGTCTCCAAATACCTGGACCTTGGTCTTGAGCCAGGAGACCTCAAGTCCCAAAGGCTTTGCCTCCTCGTGCAGCGCCTCGATAGCCATCACCAGGACCTCCAGCGACTCAGCAAAGATTACGGACCTCCAACGACTCAGCAAAGATTACTGCATCATCGGCAAAAACAAGATCAGTGATCTTGGTGTTGCCGACGGATGCTCCACAATCACTTTGATCTACAACCTTGTCCAATACCCAGTCCATACAAGCGTTGAAAAGTGATGGGGCAAGGACGCACCCTTGCCTCACTCCAGTATTCACAGGAAAGAAGCTGGATACACCTGCCCCACACTTCACAGCACTCTCAGTCCCAGAATACAGACCAGTTATCAGACCCTATCAGTGTGGATAATTCACCCTTAACCCCTTCACACCCAGATCTTTCCTTTGCTATAAAAAATTGTCTGTTGTTAGCCATAAAATTACAAAAAGTAACTGAATATACCAAGTTAGTTAGTGGACAAGAATACTAAACAGGTCATAGCTATAAAATAATGCTCATAGTCACTAAAAATCGTCTAATGGTACCCAAATTACAATGGAAGTTACGTTCTGGGTCTCAAGGGGTTAAGAGTTGATGTCATAGTGATTCACGGCCGTGCTGGACACACCATTACAGCCCTTCACCGGCACACCCAACCCTCCGAGCCCTTAAAGATAAGTACAAAAAGTCTACTTGCTTTTTAGGCTCCAACATGAAAAACAAGGGAAAAAAAGTCATAACCTGAAATAAAAGACAGCCTTGACACTCACCAAAACATAAACCAGTGAAGTAAAATCTCCCTGTGAAAATCTCATGCAAGTCTACAATTGTTAGAAATGTCTTGTATGGAAGTTGTAATACATGCTACAATAGACTAGGTGACTGAGCTCGATCTGCCATCTGGTGGCTGTCTGGGAACTTCCCGGCTGCCCAGAATATCGGGTCTCGGGGTGTCAGGCTAGACTTATTTTCCATTATTCCCTACCAAACCAGCTACAATTAAGTGTTGTCATGGTCAACATAGGCTTATGCAAAATGAAAATATACGAGTTTTACATTATTCATGGCATTATAACGAGGATTGTTGGCAAAATAGAAGCATTCGATCACAGGTGTCCTACAACATTCTACTAAATACAGTAGAGGAAGGCTTCAAGGCAGGTGTATGGGTTAATATTACCTCCATGTATGCAAAGAGAAGGTAATATTATCCCATACATCTAGTCTATTGTGTGATAATATAGTTGTAATTCAATTATAATAGTAGTGTAAGTTATTATATATGTTAGAAGTGAATACTGATTGACACACTGCCAACACAATACACTTTATACTCACATATTAACAATCCAAAGGCCAGTCCCGCCAGCAGCATTTGCACGAACCAGCCATAGCTGTCTGTGAGGGCGTCCTTCCCACACACGCTGGCGTCCACCGTCGAGTTGATCAAAGGAACCGCTAGACTATTGCTGGACATTCTTACACTCATCACATGTATCTGGCTGTATCACTAGCTACTCTTCTTTGATCAGCTTGAGACAGCCCACAGGTAACCATCCATCTGGAAAGAAAAACACACATTTACTGTATGTACGTACATATAAGTTAACCCCTTGAGGCCCAGAACGTGATCTCCATTGTAATTTGGGTACCATTAGACAATTTTTTAGGGCATATAAGCAATATTTAATAGATATGACCTGTTTAGTATCCTTGTCCACTAACTAATGTGGTATATTCAGTTAGTTTTCATAATTATATGGCTAATAACAGACGATTTCATATAGCAAAGGAAAGATCTGGGTGTGAAGGGGTCAATACAATATAACATGAGATACCACCATGGCCGGTTTCTAGGCAGGGGCAACATGGGCACGGCTGCCACACAAGCGCCGGCTCACTTACCAGAACAGTTACAAAATAAAGTTGAGATGTGCCCCCAAACCTCAGCAGGAGCTTAAGAGTAGCAGCACTCCCCCACTTTGTTGCAATTAAAAAAAGTGATGACAAATTTCTTAAATACACTTTTTAGACGTTTGGACTGGAAAAAACTCTCCATTTGTAAAAGCATCAAATGGAAATTATGGGGGAGAGTTTCACGGTCTATTTCAGAGACACCGACTAGTTTTTCCTGGCCTAAAACAGGTGCTTTTTCTAATGTGGTGTACAGTATACTGAGCCAAAACAAAAAATTGAAATTGTGAGTAGTAAAGTCTGTAGTGTACGTGAAACTCTCCTCCATATTAACCCATCCAATAATAACCTTACCAAACCCTATCTCAGCACTTCCAGGCCCTAACCACCCAGCCACCGCCTCCACAATGCACCAACGCTAGTCTTTCACCGTGTGGCCGCTCCGCCCCGCAAACACCCCGCTCTGCTTCCCAATGCTGAAGGGTTAGTAAGCTTTTTTCTCTGTACCTACCGTCAACAACACTATATATAGTCGCCACTGCATTAATGTCGCCAGGTGCCATATATTACAAATTTTTGCATCACTACAGACTTGTATGTGCCACTAAAGAGGCATGCACAGTACTTTATATTATGTACCTGTCTTCAGTGGCACATACACATCTGTAGTGAGGATAGTTTATATGGTACAATATTAATAATACTGCCATACTCTCTTAGTCCCCCTTCCCCCCCCTTGTTTTTTGCACTACGCCTCGCTCCCTTATGAAAAACAGGGTGATTTAGACCAAGAAGTTATTAGTGAGGACACAAACACATCAAAATATATTAGAATATAAATAAAAGGCTTATTTTTATAATAGCGGAAAGTTTTGAACCCAGAAATACCCAACTTTTACCCATTTAGTATGCATATATTGCCTCTGCTTGGGGGTTATATCATGCAATACAGTCCCACGCCCTTTCTTACCCCTTACATAGCCTTGAATATCGCAAGGGAACCCGTAAATTGAAGTAAAAAGCATAAGAAAATACGAGAAATAAGATAAGTGAAGCCAGAAATACCCAGGTTTTACCTATTTATCGTGCATATATTGTCTTTGTCAATGGGTAATATCATGCAATACAGCCCCACACACTGTCTTACCCCTTACATAGCCTTGAATATTGCACGGGAAGCCGCAAATTGAGGTATGAATATAAGAATAAGAATAAATTTCCAATATGGCCGCTGTGACGTCATCAAGAGCTGTGACGTCGCTGTGACGTCATCTGCGGATCAGAGATCTTCTTGATCTTGACATCCAACTCGAGAAAAAAAATTCACCACAACAAAAATCTACTTTTGAATAAAGCCCCTATAAATCGTGATAAAATATGGGCTAATAGTATATGATGTGTGTATCCTATAAACAGTAACAGATCCTCGTTTAGTGTTGAAACTACGGAGCAATACATGTTTTGTTTTTTCGATAATTTGACCCATTACACCACTGAGTCAGATGTATTCCTTGAGAAAACACGCGAATAACACGTCACATAAACACACACAAACACACTGCTCCTGTAGGCATAGCTAATCACACGCAAATAACCTCACCGCTCATTTAGGAGGAACAAGGTTGGCGTTAAAATGTAAACAAAACCCCCCTAAATTAAATAAACAAAATACAGCCACCAGGCGCGTGATTAATGCATAAAACGATGCAGAAATATCGAAATATATTAAAACACACAAGAATCCCCCTATATTTAGTGTAAAAAAAGAATCACCAGCAAAATATCGCTAATATGTAGTTACTAAAAGATTAAATCATATTTCTTTTACGAAGGCCTTAAAACACGGACACTTATTATGGAAAGTCATACGAGAAGCTGGGCTTTTCAACAAGGGTATTCAATCCAATATCAGTCCACGAATAAAAAAGTGGATAATCGTTTTGAAATTCGTAATTGGCACCTCGTAAAATGGCGGCGAGCCCAGGAGCCAATCAGAGGCCTCGCTACACTGACAGCGAATCAGAGGCCTGACTACATCGCCCAGCCAATCAGCGTTCAGGAACCAGCTGGGCGCCGGGCGGCCATGTTTGTTGTTTACCCAAGATATATACTTATTTTAATGGGAAATAAGGTGAATTTTACCATTAAATACCTTATTTATGGCATATTAGTGATACTAAGAGTATTATTAGTGATAATTATAGGGTGGACGATAATACATTGCCGCCATATTAGCCTTTCAGCGTAATATTCTCCCTGAAATATATGATATTTGAGTTTGATGCCGGTAAATGGAATATTTGACATGTTTTCGCTAAAGTGTCTCCCGCTGAATACTACAGAGACGTACCCAGGGTATACCTTGATGCGCTGATCCTAGGTTCGAGACCCGCGTGCCCGAGAGTAGCTCCTATGAACCACTGTGGCCCGCGCCGTACCCATGGCCGTGGCGGTACGGGGCTGACGCCGTTAGTGGACGAGAACTGCGCGTTCACTCTTTAGTTCAGACACACACTGGGGGGCTAACACCTCACTCGCTTTACCACACACACCACACCTGTCACTACACACCTGTACGGCCTCGCAAAATACACCTGTTGCCTGTGTACCACCGTAAATAAATGACTTGGAAGGTTCGACGATGCACTAGGTTGGAAGTTTCGACGGTGTCGTCGAAAACGCATTTCGTGGAACCTTCCTGTTGCCTAAAATAATAGCCTCGCTTACTACCTTATGAAGGGCTAACCTTTTGTCATGCACGTCGTCTACTAACCTTCAAAACTCTTGCCAAGCTGTTACTTTGCTCAAAATCACGGACAAAAATGATCTAATAAGAATAAATAGAAATGATCGCGTTCCACACACAACAAAGGGAAAAATGTCTGGACGAAAACTTACCAGGGTCACAAGAGCACAAGAAGCACGTGTTTCTTCCTCCTCCACCCCTGCTACACCACTGCTACACCCACTGCTACACACAGACTAGGTCCTTAAGGTCACCACACACACCACTGGGTCATTGCCGTCAAGATTGGCTCAGAGACATGGTGAATACAGCTAAAAGAAAGCCAGGGGTCTCAAGGCTGGCTGGATCTGACAGGCCGTCGAGTAAACAAACAAAAGTTGAGCAACGCCGTGCGCCGTGTTGCCAAATGTGTCGGACGTAAAAGAGCTCGATTGAGGTATGAAATGCGCTAGAAATGCGCTAGGAAAATTTTCGTCTTCTCCCCTCTATCAATTATAGTAATAGTAGCTAGATAATGGTTATTATAATAGTATTAATTATAGAATTATTACTTTTACAGTATATTGATAATACTAGTGCTTCTTTTGCTGCTACAATAATAATAATAATAATAATAATAATAGCAGTTCATGATTAGGATTTACATGGTAGGTACTGAAGAGAATTATATAAATATCTAGTCAATTACCAACCTACGTACAGTATATTCTACAAAATAATGACCTCTATTATGTCGGAGAATGGTATTTGTGTCTGTCTTGCACTAGAAAAAGGTTCTGCAGCACGAACATGTTTCACAGAAGTTGTAGCCTATGCCTTCTCAAGTCACTAAGCTTTGCTGTGATCTCGCATTTACAAAACACACCAAAATTTAAGCCTTGGTCTTGTCTTTTTCCACAGGCTTTAGCCACTCTTTTAGCTCTGGAAAGGATTCCCAGCTATTTCTATATGTCTGAGTATATATGATGGCGGCATTTTGATCGTTAATTAATTACGTGAGTGAGAGACTGACCCCACTGAGGGGCGAAGGCTGACTGCGTAGCCGCTGAGGTGGTGAGGTGGGCTGCGGGCCCACCCACCGAAAGGTGACATTTAACAATCTGGCCATACAGTCTCACCATACACGAACGATAGCCTACGGGGCTCATACGGGTCGAGGGTAAGCTATATAGGCGCTACATATACACGTACGTATTATATGTACAATACGAAGTAGTTGCCTTGTAGTTATATTCCAACATAGCTCAAAGGACAGTCTTAAGTAGATTTATGCTAACCTTACCTATTACCATGGATTTCCAGAAATGCACTAAAACATGCACCAGATTGAATAAAAATGCACTGAAAAACGCGCTATGCACAAAACACGAACTTTACGCGCTGTTTGTGATGCCAATGCACCAGAACTAGCGCATTTCGCGCTAGTTTGGCAACAATTTCAGTTTTCAGGCAATTTCAGTTTTCTTGAATAAATCACCTTAATTGACAGCTAAATCATGCCAAAGACCAATGGCGAAGGTGTAGAATAAGATAATCTAGCTATGCCATGGGTAGAAATAGGTGAAATATCTGTAAATAGGGAGAAATAACCCCCCCTCGGTACGCCACTGATGGGCGGGATGGGCGGCTGTCATGTGTGTGGATGGACGGCTGTCATATGTGTGGATGGGCAGCTGTCATGTGTGTGGATGGGCGGCTGTCATGAGTGTGGATGGGCGGCTGTTACGTGTGTTCCCAAAATGTTGTAGAAAGGTTGTCAGTTACGTAGTGAAATACGTAGTTAGGACGCACCTGGGCGTCCACACAAATTCGTATTAGTTACGTATTTTTGCTACGTAAAAGTTACAAAACCGCTAACACAAATTCGTATTAGTTACGTATTTTTGCTACGTAAAAGTTACAAAACCGCTACTACGTAGAAAATACGTAAGTGTGTTAGCTGGGTGATATAGCTGTAGCCATGTAGGATAGGCCTAGTGAGGGAAGAGAGTGAGCCTATGACCCGGTGGGCGTGATGTTATAGGCGGGGGCGTGGAATGTGCAGGCGTGAGGCGTTATAACAGGAATTTAATGTCGCGCCGCATTGAACACACTGAACTTTTTGACGTAGATATTTTAAGCTTTTGAGTAACTATTATTACTTGTCAGTGTTCTCATGGAAAACTAGTGCCTCGATGTTGCCTGTACCATGTATCAGGGCAGCAGTTAAGCTGTGAAAGCAGTGAAATAAGAGAGATGAATGGAGGGTGTACAGGATTTCACGCAACGTACAGTGGGGCAAACTAAACAAGATCAAACATCATCAAGTCAAAAATGAAGGTAGAGGAATAAGGAATATTAGTTACTTTACAAATACAAAATAAAAATTCTTAGTTGTAGAAGGACGTGTGAAGTATTAGTGTTATGTAGGGCAGGTCATGTTTATAAGTAACAGGAACTACCACGTGTAGAAGTGTCACGGCCTCTTTTAGCCAGTCTAATACTACTGTGTACCCTCTTCAGACTGTGTTTGTAGCTACCTTATGTTCTTACAGTCGTAGGTTCTACCCGACGTAAAAGAAAACGAGTCTTGGAAAAGGGTAAACTAATATATAATATGTACTTTTTGTACCCATTCTTTGTGATGGTGAATGTGTCTACTGTTTAGAATCCTGCATTTATTAAATGTGTGTCTTTGTTTCAGAGTGTAGCCGCCGAAGCTGAGTGAGCTGTGAGCTGTTGTGTTAGCGCGAGCACGTCGTCTTCACAGGGCGGGACACCACTGGCCCTCACTCCTCCGGGCCAGGGTGCGCCGCCCCCGGACCTCCACCTGCGGGGGTCCAGTGGCTCCGGCAGAGGGGTGTTGGGGGGACTCTCGGACGGAAGGTTATTCTCCTCAAGAATGGCCGAAACAACACTTTCCTCACCGCCGCCACTCTGCTCGGGGACACTGCATGGACTCCTGCCATAGCAATATTTTGTTACAGCAAGTTGACGTGCTTGAGGCAATCCTGGGCTCGCACTGAAGCGCCTGCCTCGCCATCTCTTCCGTGTGGTGAGTATTGTCCTCCAGGTGGGAAATGTAGGCATGTATTCTGCAAAGGTTGTCAAACACCTGTAGCTACGTGTCTCTAAGGCTAGCAGATACAGCAGTGCTTGAATCATGTCTTCACTGTACATTTGCAGGGCTCAAAGTTACATTTAGTCCTTTCAGCTGAGATGGAGAAAGGGTTTTTTGTAAAGTATTTTTTGAAGTTATAGCTATCCGTTTTAAAAGGGCTCGTGGTGCCAGGGCGTGAAGCTTGTGTAGTGGTCAGTAACCGCAGGTCAGATATATCTATCTACCTATCTCTCTCTCTCTCTCTCTCTCTCTCTCCTCTCTCTCTCTCTCTCTCTCTCTCTCTCTCTCTCTCTCTCTCTCTCTCTCTCTCTCTATGTATATATATTATATATATATATATATATATATATATATTATATATATATATATATATATATATATATATATATATACTATATATATATATATTTTTTTTTTATATATTATAATTCATTCTTTGCAAAAGGGGGGGCCATGGCCGCATGCCCTCCCACCCCACCCCCTCGGTACGCCACTGCTACTACTGGTCCTGTGGCTCGTGAAGCAGTGTTTCAATAGCTCTGTGTTCTGTCATCAAGAGTACGCCACTGCTACTACTGGTCCTGTGGCTCGTGAAGCAGTGTTTCAATAGCTCTGTGTTCTGTCATCAAGAGTACGCCACTGCTACTACTGGTCCTGTGGCTCGTGAAGCAGTGTTTCAATAGCTCTGTGTTCTGTCATCAAGAGTGTGGGGGCTCAGAGTTATCAGGGGAGTGAGAAAACAGATGGAGCTTATCTCTAGAGGGATGATACTGGGTGTTTTCTCGGCGGTGTGCAATGGCATGTAAGTTGCTTCTGTTAGGCAACACACTTCACTCATGGATCAGGTACTCTTTACTAGTATACGAACCTGAAAGCAGAGATAGCCATGTATTGGAAGTGGACAATTTTTTTTGTCTTAAACATTATATTAATCCAATCCACAGTGCCAGAGGTTATGTGTAGCCCATTGTGGGTTGTTTCATTGGATTCCTTGCCCCTGAAAATGTATGGTCAGACACCAAAATCATAAGACTATGAGCATTAGAAGGGGAGATAATGTGAAATATATACAAAAATTGCCGCCATTTTGAATATCCAAGATTGCCGCCATATTGTAATTGAAAAAATTGTAAACATTGATTTCCTGGTTCAGAATGTCCCAAAGTTTCTAAAAATATTTAGTTTTGCAAATCTCCAAAAAATTCCAACGAAAGCTTTTTTTTGTACATTGGGAACTGAACTATCAGTAGACAGGTAGTTAGTGCGGAATCATTAGAAAGCTTTAAAGGGAGGCTGGATAAATTCATGGATGGGGATGAAAGGTGGATGTAGGGAGTGTTAAGTAACAGGAACTACCACGTGTAGGTCTCACGGCCTCTTGTAGCTTCCTTATTTTCTTATGTTCTTATGTACTATGCAAGGTAGGTATCAGGGGCGCATCCAAGGGGTCCACGCGCCTCCCCTCGAAGTCTCCCTTCTTGTAGGAAATCAGAATACACTATAATAGTCGGTTAAAGACAACATTTGTATATAAAGGTTGTAGCGGTGTGACCTAAATGTATTTCTCAGCCCAGCCTGAATCATCGTTCGGTAAAGTATTATCAGTACCGTAGATAACAGTAAAGTCGCCACCTGCAGTCATGTCACCAGCTGCCAAATATTACGAATTACAACATCACTACTGATTTTTATGTGCCACTGAAGATGATACACAGCAGTTTATATCATGACTGTATAATCTACCCTGTTACAGCGTTGTTTTATGCTTTGTAGCTGCAAGTATAGACGGTTTCAAATTTCGCTACGCATTTTTTTTTCGGGCGACGACGACATCGGTACGACACTCAGTAAATAAACACTAGATGGCGACTCTATAGTTGATAGCCACTTTGTAGATATTTTTTGTCATTTGTTCATTTATAGCCCTAATATGACACAGATGAAGACACAAAATGACACAGACTCTCCAGATAGCCCCTTCTAACTATCCTGAAATCATGGATGTAGAAATGTAACTGTTAACGCCACCACACGTCTGTAAACAGAAACAAAAGTTGTCCTGGCGATTTAACTGTTATCTACGGTAGCTACTATTGTTATCATTATTACTATCATTAGCGTTGCTTCACTGTGCTCTTGCTCTCAGCGCCTCCCACCTCCCTCCCTTCTCAAACTTCTAAGGTGGAGAGAGAGGCAGATGAGGAGGTGGAGAAAGGAAGAACAGGTGGAAGAGGAGGAGAATGAGGTGGAGAGAGGAAGAGGAGGTGGATGAGAGCCGAGCCTCCACAATAGGTGGGCGGTCACAGTTGCGGTAATGAGTGGTGATTACGGGCCCCGCACCTGAGCCACTGTGTCACCCAGCCAGCGGGGCGCCACTGTAGGTCGCCCAGTGTTCCCCGGGGCATTCTAGGGGCGTCTTGTGGCTGCCCTTGGGCCCTGAATGCGTGGATCAGGGACTTGGCTGACCATTCTAAGGGCGTGAGCAGGTGTGGGTGAAGCCTGGTGATGCTGCAGGGTGGGGAGGTGGTGGGCGTGGTAGTGGGTGGTGTGGGCGGGGGCGTGTGTGCACTGTGGGCGTTGTGTGGTGGTGATGGGGACGTGTGTGTGTGTGTGTGTGTGTGTTACTGTGGGCGTGGGGGGGGTCATACATTCTCTTACTTGTTCTCTTGATAACAAATGATTAATGACGGTTGAGATGAACGGCTAAATACTAGATACCTTTGTCATGAGTCCGTGGTTATTATTGAGGTGGAAGTAACACGTTGTGTGTGTGTGCGCGCGCGCGTGTGTGTTATTCACCCATGGTCTTGTCCACGCGAGCTGGCTCGCGATCGTCAGTTTTCACCCTCTCAGTGCGGGCTTGGAGCTCATTATTACGTGTGTGTGCGTTTGTGTGTGTGTCGTGGGTGGGTGAGGCTGACGGCTGTCACGGCCGCGTCAAGGGCGCGGCCCTTGGAAGCAGGGTGAGACACTGTGCTCTACCAAAAGGCAAAGTATATGTATACTTTGCCAAAAGGCTTCGGTTAGGATAACTTTCGAAACATGAAATTTAAGGGACGTAACATCTAACCAAATATCTTGTTTTTTACTATAATTTTATGTTGGCCCCAGTCAGAGCTTATCTTATTTTTGTGAGGAAAAAAGAAAAAAAAAAAAAAAAGGTATTTGAGATCCGGGACTATTCATAAAATATTCTTGGCTACAGCCCCCAATGCCCAGGCCTAACTACGCCCCTGGGCGGAAGCTACAAGAGGCGGGGATACTACACGTGGTAGTTCCTGTTACTTAACACTACCTACATCCACCTTTCATCCCCATCCATGAATTTATCCAGCCTCCTTTTAATTAAAATTGCACTCACTCGAGAAACGTAGGGTAATTAGCAGAGCTGGGATTCGGTAGATTTTTTCTACCGGCGGTATCGGTATTCGGTAGATGAAAACGGGCCATTCGGTTCGGTATTGCGGTAGATTTCCAAACAATATACCGACTGCTTCGGTATTTCGGTTCGGTAGATTTAAAAAACCCCGTTATATATAATAAAAAAACACCTTTAAAAGCCTTTTAATACATTCTAGAGCCCATAAAACACCTATTTTAAGCCTTTAACTACATTCTAGAGCCTTTAAAGCATTTATTTTAGTATTTCTGAGCCTTTCGCAACCATTTTTTTAATGTTTTAAAGCTTATAAAGACCTTTTAAGCGTAAAAAAACTAATAAACTTATCACAATATCTATGACTATTAGTATAAAATTTGCTAACAAGAGTAGCAAAAGCATATCAGTTAGGTAACTAGATTCACTACAATACATCTACATTGATTCCGAAAAAACTCATTTATAATTAACTATAACATTGGTACATTCATTTGAAAGTATTTGCTATTTGCCTTGGTTACTGTTCCATATATCATCGATATATCATTATATGGCACACATTTTCAACGTAATTTTTTTTAGCCACACTCCAGTGACACTCGTGTTGTGCCATATATTGCACAGGCAAACTATATCTATTATTTTCTTACAAAACTGCCATAGACATTCAAAGAAGTTATATAACAATAGACTAATGTTAGTTGTACGCTGTATAATTTTTACTCACCTCAAAGTATGATAGTAATTCGGTAGTAGCGTTCTAAATGTGGAGCTCCGCAACAGAACCAACCGGTCCCGAATCCATCAGCTGACTGACTAAGTAAACAAATTGTGGTGCCATCTATTGGCGTATTTTTCCAACTTCAATTCAATTCTACCGAAGAAATTCGTTCGGTAGATCCATTCGGTATCGGTATCGGTAGAGGTAGAGGTTTGGTACCGAAGATTCGGTAGCGGTAGATAAATCTACCGCCGGTAGTACCGAAATACCGAAATACGAATTTCATTCGGTAGTCCCAGCTCTGGTAATTAGCGTTAGAATAGAGTAATTAGCCGTCCCTGCTTCCGGCAAGAGAGAGAGAGAGAGAGAGAATCGTCACAGGCCCAGGCATTGAATACAGGCACACAAGGGTCATGACTGCATAGATGATGATAGAAAAGTCGTCCCTACGTCTATGCTCCACCCCCTTCCTGACGCAGTGCAAGGGAGACCTCCGATAGCCTGCAGAACAGCCGCGCCCTTTACTACTTAGCTACGACCATTACAAGGGTACTGATCACTGCACTGGGCGCACATACACAGTCATGGCTATAAGTAAGAATGGTAGAGAGAGAGAGAGAGAGAGAGAGAGAGAAGGGAGAGACGTGTGTGTGAGACAGGGCGGGAGGAAGGTAGGAAGGTTGTGTACGTGTGTGTGTCTGTGTGTGTGTTGTGTCTGAGCTGCCAATGAAGTGAAGTAACTCGCCAATACTTCACCCTATGCTACCCTCCCTCCCTCCCTATCTATTACGACAATAGAGTTAACCCTTCCCGTCAATATGTGATAGTAAAAGCACCTGTCTGCCGTCAATCCCTGTCTATAAGCGTATGACGGGTAAAATTCGCCGTGTGACATATGTTGAGCGGCGGGGAGTGCGGGTGTGAGACAAGGGTTGGGCGAGGTGGTGCGTGACAACTTCATGTTATTTAGTGTTATCTGTATCCTGTGACGTTTTGGTGACGGGGTTATCAGGTCACACACAATGATACCTCTACCTGAAAGGGGTTCTAGATACTATAGGCAGTTATATAGTACCCAAGCAGAGTATAATGAGTGGGTATTAGCCGAGCGCCGGTCACTGTACACAGAGGCGGGCACACGGCGGGCTCCCAGGACGCATTGGCGGCTCCTCACAACACACCGCTCCGGTAGGCTGAAAAAATAACGTTATAACATCCACTATACAGGCTTGGGGGTCACATTAGGGGTCACATAGCACTAACTAACATGTGACTAGATAACTGGTGATGACGAGAGCAACACACAAGATCCCCTAAATAGGTTTTACAGGTGTTGTGATTTTTGTGAACGAAACAGGGAATGTATGGCTAGCGAAGACAAGTGAACCGCCTGTCTGGACGCAACAACCTCGAAGTATGATCTGCTATCGACGAGCAGCGGTCCTCAGGTGGCCACAAGAGGTAGAAGATGAAGATTTTCCCCATTGAACTCCATGTTAAATGAAGAATTCCGTTTTCACCTACTTAAAATCAGCCAGGCGTGGTGGGCAGGGCCGTAGAAAGTGGGCGGGGCTGGCCGGGGCGAGGGGCGGCGCGTCTCTCTCACGTGTTATCCAGCGGCCAGCCAGTCGCTACTCCCCTCCCTCCCTCCCTCCCTCCCACTCTCTCTCTCTCTCTCTCCGCTGGCTGGTATAATGTCATGTATTCATCATACATTCTCTTACGTCTTGTTCTCTTGATAACAAATGATTAATGACGGTTGAGATGAACGGCTAAATACTAGATACCTTTGTCATGAGTCCGTGGTTATTATTGAGGTGGAAGTAACAAGTTGTGTGTGTGTGTGTGTGTGTCGTGGGTGTGTGGGTGAGGCTGGCGGGTGTCGTGGGTGTGTGGGTGAGGCTGGCGGGTGTCGTGGGTGTGTGGGTGAGGCTGGCGGGTGTCGTGGGTGGGTGGGTGAGGCTGGCGGGTGTCGTGGGTGTGTGGGTGAGGCTGGCGGGTGTCGTGGGTGGGTGGGTGAGGCTGGCGGGTGTCGTGGGTGTGTGGGTGAGGCTGGCGGGTGTCGTGGGTGTGTGGGTGAGGCTGGCGGGTGTCGTGGGTGTGTGGGTGAGGCTGGCGGGTGTCGTGGGTGTGTGGGTGAGGCTGGCGGGTGTCGTGGGTGGGTGGGTGAGGCTGGCGGGTGTCGTGGGTGTGTGGGTGAGGCTGGCGGGTGTGTGGGTGAGGCTGGCGGGTGTCGTGGGTGTGTGGGTGAGGCTGGCGGGTGTCGTGGGTGTGTGGGTGAGGCTGGCGGGTGTCGTGGGTGTGTGGGTGAGGCTGGCGGGTGTCGTGGGTGTGTGGGTGAGGCTGGCGGCTGTCGTGGGTGTGTGAGTGAGGCTGGCGGCTGTCGTGGGTGTGTGAGTGAGGCTGGCGGCTGTCGTGGGTGTGTGGGTGAGGCTGGCGGCTGTCGTGGGTGTGTGGGTGAGGCTGGCGGCTGTCGTGGGTGTGGGTGTGAGGCTGGCGGCTGTCGTGGGTGCGTGGGTGAGGCTGGCGGCTGTCGTGGGTGTGTGGGTGAGGCTGGTGGGTGTGTGGGTGAGGCTGGCGGCTGTCGTGGGTGTGTGGGTGAGGCTGGCGGGTGTCATGGGTGTGTGGGTGAGGCTGGCGGCTGTCGTGGGTGCGTGGGTGAGGCTGGCGGGTGTCGTGGGTGTGTGGGTGAGGCTGGCAGCTGTCGTGTCATGTCAAGTCATAGGCATAGTCATAGGCACAGTCATACCATTCATTCATAGTCATTGAACCCGTCATAGTTAAGTATCAGGCAGCGCAGTGTGGGAGGGGAGGCGGTCATGGCAAACACGACATACTCCATTGTGTCGAATAAGTGACATATACCAGTGCATTTTTTAACATCACAACTGGGCGACCAAAATGTCTCCCAGTGATGGAAAACTGTCGCCCAGTAAGAACAATTTTAAGCTACTGGGCGACAAGATATTTGTTCATGAAATCCTTCCTGGATACAATGGTTCATCTTATCTGTGTGTGTTAGATCCAAAAGTGCATTCTTATTACTGCATAGGATCTTTATTTATACACAACATACAAAAGAGTGAAGTTGATGTATCCAAAAAACTATATTTTAACAGGTAGGCCTTTACCTTTCTGGCTATCCAAAGAATGTCGCCCAGTAAGATTTGCTTAAAAAATGCACTGGACTCTGCCTTCTGAGGATCAAACAATATACAAACCCCTGCCTTTAACCCCTTCACGCCCAGATCTTTCCTTTGCTATATATAAAAAATCGTCTGTTGTTAGCCATAAAATTACGAAAAGTGGCTGAATATACCAAATTAGTTAGTGGACAAGGATACTAAACTGGTCATATCTATAAAATATTGCTTATATTCATTAAATATCGTCTAATGGTACCCAAATTACAATGGAAATTACGTTCTGGGTCTCAAGGGGATAATAACGCAGTCAAATGTGTAATGAGTCTATATATACCATTATTATATTTGTAGACTTTATTTGATGAACAGATTGACGCACATTCTACCAATTGATATTTGATTGACACACACACACACACACACACACACACACACACACACACACACACACACACACACACACACACACACACACATACAGTCTGCTCATCAATAAGCTCACTGCCACACATCAATTTTTAACACAATTTTTCAACACCACGCAAGACAGACAACCGAGCGATGCATAGCGTGTGTGTGTGATGTGATGTGTGTGTGTGTGTGTGTGTGTGTGTGTGTGTGTGTGTGTGTGTCAGGGGGAGATACACACTGGATAGGCCTTTTAACCTAAACCCCAATTTGGTATGGTCGCATATATATAGGCAGTAATTTTGATATAGTGTAATTATGTGCCTTTGTTTCCCTTGAAATACGCGAATAAAATTATTATTATTATTATTATTATTATTATTATTATATGTAGGTGCGGCAGTCACTTCTCGGCAGGGAGGGACACTTCTTACACACACACACACACACACACGCACACGACACACACACACACACACACACATACACACACACACACACACACACACACACACACACACACACACATACACACACACACACACACAACATACAGACAGGAACTACCACGTGTAGGTCTCGCAGCCTCTTGTAGCTTCCTTATTTTCTTATGTTCTTACGCCTCTTATTATGACACAGCACAGCACACGCTCTGGATTAAGTATGCGAATAATCGGACATTTAGATTTATAATGCAATATGTATTTCCAATAGGACATATTATGAAGACTAGATACACAGGAACTATAGATAGCGTAGGTCTCACGGTCTCTTGATAGCTTGGTTATGTTCTTATGTACACGAGCGGCATCACTTATAAGCGTCGTCATAGGAACGACAGTTGACATACAGACAGTCACACAGGAGGAACGGCCAGGAACGTCGCTTGAGAGGCTTTTTGTGTTCAACAGACGATGGTTTGTAGCCCGAGGAGGAGGAGGTGAAGGAGGAGGAGGTGGAGGCCGGTCTGGGAGGCGCGTCGCTCAGCCCCCCGGGAAGCGAGCCCCCTATCAGGCCCGGGTGTTTGGGCGGCCTCGGGGGCGGGGAGTGGTTGTGCCTGCGTCTGCGTGGAGGCTTTGGGGGCCCGAACACGGCTGTGATCTCGCCTCGCCGGGGTGACGAGGTGCGTCCCAGCGTCACCGTGAATGGCTGTAGAGAAGAAACATGTGCACCTTTATAAGAACATAAGAAAATAAGGAAGCTACAAGAGGCTGTGAGACCTACACGTGGTAGTTCCTGTTGCTTAACTCTACCTACATCCACCTCTCTTCCCCATCCATGAATTTATCCAGACTCCTTTTAAAGACATCCTTTATGATATATACACCAAAGCTTGACTATATCACCAATAATATAGTTATGTACTTACACTATGCAATGCACTAATAAGAACATAAGAAAATATGGAAGCTACAAGAGGCTGTGAGACCTACACGTGGTAGTTCCTGCTACTTAACACTACCTACATCCACCTTTCATCCCCATCCATGAAATTGTCCAGCTTCCTTTTAAAACTCCATAATTACTCCGCACTAATTACCTGACGACTGAGTCCATTCCAATCATTTACCATAATACAGCAAAGTTTGACAATATCACCAATAATATAGCTATATACTTAGATTCTGCAGTGCATTAATATAACCTGAAACATGATAGGCTACATCGCCCTGATTTGGTTATGCATGTATATTAACTTTAATCTATTGTTTCGCAGGAGGCGTTGAGTAATTCCAATGGCGTGTGGAGGATGAATGCACTACACGCCAGCCATGCAGGGTGTCCATTCCTCCATACATAGGACCAGCGTCGCCCCTGTGGAAGGAGGTGTTCGTGGCCCCTGGGATGTCACACGGACGATAGGGTAAGTGTATATATTGTACTCAGTGGCGGAACAAGGGGTGTAAAAACGGGGGGCAGTCAGGGGGGTACAGTTAAATATGGGGGCACCATAGTTTTCATATATATCATGTTACTATAGATCCATTCATGAGTATAAATTTTAGAGTAACACTAGAAGCTGATTTTTCCTAGTATATATTAAACCAATTTATCGAGTTATTCAAAGAGGCGGCACCGCCCTGAAATGGGGGGCACCCGGGGGGGTACCGCTTTAGAATGGGGAGCACGTGCCCCCCCCCCCCCCATAGTTCCGCCGCTGATTGTACTGTGTTCTTATTGTATTAGGGATTACTGGAAAATGTGTCGTTGCTCTGTGAACGTTGTCGCAGATAGGGATAAACTACATGCAGGCTTGTACACAGACACAGGCGGATGCGAGAAGGTGCATTACAAGCAGGAGGAAGTTAGTGTTAGTTTAAGATAGAGTAAGCCAGCAGTCAATCGCATCCTTGTATATAGAAGTATAAGCACAATGAGAACTAGGGGGGGGGGGGGGGCACTCAGTAGAGCGCATACCTCCGCCCGAATATAAAAAAGTAAAAAAAAAAAAAAAATAAGAAAGTAAAAAAAAAATAAATATATATATATATATATATATATATATATATATATTATATATATATATAATATATATATATATTAACTATATATCCATAATACTTATAAATAGATATAGTATAATGAATATTGCACTCAGATGAGCGCATACCTCCGGCCGAATTTTCATACAATGGTTGCAAACATCGTCAAAATTTCATAAAATTAAATATCAGTCTTCCTTATACCAAAATAGACTTGTGTATATACGAAGTTTTGGTCCAAATACTATTCGTACTTTTCGAGGAAATCCGATACAATAACAGACAGAAAGACAGACGGGACAGACAGACAGATCGGGTGAAAAATAACCTCAACTTCGTTGGCGGAGGTAAATATGCTAAGAGAACTTCCATGCAGACCCGGACGACAGCGAGACGCAGACGGGAGAAGACTATAGATGCGAGAGATGGAGTGGAAGAATGGATAAAGACTGTTCATAATGGACTGAAGGGAGAGAGAGAGAGAGAGAGAGAGAGAGAGAGAGAGAGAGAGAAGAGAGAGAGAGAGAGAGAGAGAGGAGAGAGAGAGAGAGAGAGAGAGAGAGAGAAGAGAGAGAGGAGAGAGAGAGAGAGAGAGAGAGAGAGAGAGAGAGAGAGAGAGAGAGAGAGAGAGAGAGAGAGAGAGAAAAAAAAAAGACCAAGTGCTCTATATAGGGATGGGAAACTTAAGTCTTGGGGAAGTGCAGCGTCTAGTGTGAGGTGTGGAGGCAGGGTGCAGGGCGGGGAGGCAACTTACGGTGCTAGGGAGGGTGTCAGAGAAGAATGCAAGAGAACGAAGAGCGAGAGCGAGCCAAGAGCGAAGTCTGTAGGAGAGAAAAACAAGCGTCATGCTGCTATAGGCCTGAAAATACCTTAAGGCGTGACTATGCTGCCGAGTTATGCCTCTAAGTTAAGCTCAAATACCTCTATACGTATACAATAAACAATAATAAGCAGCTTAAAAGTATAGGCGTGTTATAAAGATATTGTGTATAGATAGAGTGTCGATAAAGTGTATGGTCTGATATATGTTATGATATGATATTAAATACGATATATGATATTATATACGATATTATATGATTATGATGTTATACACTGGCCACATTTAACACTATAGCATTGTGAGTGCAAATTTTATACGCTCTAAGTTATATGCAGTGTGAGCCATGCACGCAATTACTGGTTTTCATCGGGTTAAGTAGCCTATATATGTGTATATATATACGTGTATATATATGTGTATATATATATGTGTATATATATGTGTATATATATACGTACTATATATACGTGTATATATATGTCAGCGATCCAAAGTTACCCGCAGCAACACTAAGGATATATTATTAACCCCTTCACGCCCAGATCTTTCCATTGCTATAAAAAAAATTGTATGTTGTCGAGCCATTAAATTACGAAAAGTAACTAAATAAACCATATTACCTAGTGGACAAGGATACTAAACAGGTCATATCTATAAAAACATTACTTATATTAATTGCAAATCATCTAATGGTGGTCAAATTACTATGGAAATTACGTTCTGGGCTTCAAGGGGTTAGTTAACACATCGTCTGTCTGTCTGTCTGTCTGTCTGTCTGTCTGTCTGTACTCACCTTGCCATTGACCTGTCGTCTCAGTGCTTGCTCCTTCACCACTTCTGGAATCTCATATCTCTCCTCAGTCTCTGGAGTCTTGATAGTAGCACCGCCAGCCTTAGAAACTCGGACGACAGGATGCTTTGAACATAAGAACATAAGAACATAAGAAAATAAGGAAGCTACAAGAGGCTGCGAGACCTACACGTGGTAGTTCCTGTTACTTAACACTACCTACATCCACCTTTCATCCCCATCCATGAATTTATCCAGCCTAGTTTTAAAGCTCCCTAATGACTGCACTAACTACCCCACGACTGAGTTCATTACAATCATTTACCTTTGGGGCTTCAGGAACTTCATAGCGGGCGTATTCTGCGGGCGGAGTGGACGTTTTGCCATTACCTTGTTGCTGTTGTTGTTGCTGCGTTTTTGAGAGTATTAGAATAGGCGGGCGAGGAGGAGGGGCTCGGGAGGTATCTGGTATTTCGTATCTCTCCTCCACTATAGAGCTTTGGACAGAGTTTGTTCCTGTGACTAGATTATGAGGTATTGAGGACGCCTGTGGTGGATGTGGTGGATGTGGTGTTTGTTCCTGCAGGCTGACGTGTGGTGGTGTTAGAATGGAAGCGTCATCGTCCGGGGTCCCCAATGGCACGGTTTTGGCGGGAACTGGTGGAGGCTCGTCTTCATCTATATCCTTGACCGCTCTCTCGTGGACAATGCCTTCCTCTGTCTTGACTAATGAATCTTGGGGGTGACGACGAGAAGGAAAAAGAGGGGAAGGTCTCGGGGATGGGCGGGGTGTCACAGGTGGGGAAGTGTGTGGGGTTTCAGGTGGGGAAGTATGGGGTGTTTCAGGTGGGGAGGTGTGAGGGGTTTCAGGTGGGGATTCCGGTGGGGGACGTGGTGGTAGTGGAGGGGGACAGTCAGGGGGCAGATCCACGTCTTTTACTAGTGGCAGCGTGAGTGAGGGCTGGCGAGGCATTACGGGAGAGAACTTATGGGTAACCACAGGAGAGTTGGTGATAGCGACATGTGGGTGAGGGTTCTTTAACTGCCTTTGTGCTCTTGCCTCTCTGACTTCGTTGGCATCCATGTAAGGGATTTCGTCCAGGAGGGAGAGAGGAGCCTTTGGAGGGATCGGGGGTACAGATTCTTGTTTTAAGGCCGTGTTTTCTGTGCTGGGATTATTAAGAGGATCCTTGGGTGGAGGGAATGGAGGTACAGATTCTTGTTTTAAGGCCGTGTTTTCTGTGCTGGGATTATTAAGAAGATCCTTAGGTGGAGGGATCGGGGGTACAGATTCTTGTGCAGTGTTTTCTGTGGTGGGATTATTGACTGAAGGATTGGGATTATTGGTTTGCGTTGGCGGTGGTGGTGCTGGAGTTTTGGATGAGAAGGTAATGGTCGGGTCGCTATACTTTGCTTTGGAGTGATGGGTGGTGCAGCCTCCGATGTCTCTGTCTGGTGGTCGTGTGATGGCTGGTGTAGAGGTGATGATTCTGTCTCCACCGTATTCGTGTGTGTATCTGTGTTCATCGCAGACTTTGTTTCAAGTTCTGCCTCCATTTTAATCACAGGATCGTTTTTTAGCATGGTATTTGAAGACGTTGACAAAGATACAGTGTTGAGTGAGGCTTGTTTACAATCTAGCTCAGTGCCATTTACGTCGTTACTGCCAGGCACTTTTTCAGTTTCTTTTGTTTCGTTTTCTCTTTCTTCAGTTTCTGGGATCACGTTAGCAGACACTGATTTCCTTTCATCCTGCTGTGTGTCGTGTGGAGGGCGTGCAGTGCGTGTGTCCTGCGGCGTTGGTGGTGGGCGCGGGGCTCGACGCTTGGGCCGCACAGCTGGGGCATCAGTTTGCTGTTCTGGGACGTCCCCCGCTGTGGAAGGTCCCTCCCCCGTGGCAGCTGCGGGCGAGGACTGCTTTGTTTTCAATTCCTTGTATTCATGACTTTTCTTTAGAATCTCAATATCGTCGTAAAATGGGTTCTTTCCTATATAACCAGTGGCCTTCGCGGGGTCTTCCAGGAAGGGGTTGCCGTGTGCTGCCTCGTTATCTTGTTTATCTTTACGAGCAGCGTCCTTGTTAGCATCAGTTTCCTTCGCATTACATTTTATCAAGGAGTCGATTTCCTCGTAAAATGGATTCAGAGACCTTCTGTACTCAGCCTGCTTTGTGGCGTCAGGTCCCTTGGGCTCGTGTGTTTTGGCGGATCTGTCAACCTCTTCATCTGGCGTCTCTTTGCTTTCCTTCCAATGTTGCGACAAGAACTCGGGTGGCATGGGCGCCCGACGCTTCTTCCTCCTGGCACCGGTTGATCCGCCGTGCAAGGAGGCTGGCGTGGAGGCTGAGGACCACTGCACCGCCGGGTAGGCCAGACTCATCACTGACTCACTGTCTCCCCCACTGGTGGTTTTTGTCTTCGGTGGCAGCGGCGGCGGGGGTGACTGTGTGGGCACGCTGGACGCCCTGAGGGACTGAGCCTGGGCGCGGACGACGTCTATTTCCTCATACACGTGTTCCTCAGGGTTGTCACTGTCAGTGTTAGGACCGGCAGCTGGCGTGGCGGCAGTGTTATCTTCGTCTGCCTTCGAGGATGACTTAGCCTGTGGTGTCACGGATGGCGGGGAGGCAGGAGTGTTTGCCTGGTTGACGCTTGATGCTGCTGACACACTTGGCTGCTGACGCTCTGGTGTGATGGTGCGTGAGTGTTCAGACAGCGGCTCAGGAGGACTGGTCGCGTCAGCATGGACGGCCGTCTGGTCAGTGGGCGGCGCGGGAAGGTGGTGCCCTTCAGGCGACGTCTTTGCCTCAGGCTCCGAGGGTGACTGTTGGATGCTCTCTGATTTCAATCCCTCGATCCTTGCTGAGACGTTTTCTGCCGCTGCCTCTTTGTGATCTTCTTCCCTTAAAGTATCGTCTTCTGACGTGGATATGTTTCTCAATAATGAGTGGCCAGTGGTCTCAGTGACACGTGTGTGCAAAGTGTCTGTGTCTGTGTCTGTGATCGAGGATGCTTTGCTTGGCGGCCTGGCAACGGGCGCGGCCTCGGACAGAGCCGAGACGAAGCTGCCCTCCGATGAGGGTGGCCGCGGGGGCAGGTCTGCGACGCTGCCTCTGCCCAGTGACTCCGGGAAGAACAGAGTGGACACGTTGTTAGGGTACTGATGAGTGCCGGTGAGGAAGAGGCGGAGCTCCTCGGCCAGCACCAGCATGTCCAGGGTGAGGCGCGCCACCACGGAGGCCTCGGGGCCGCCCCGCCGCCTGTACTGCAGCTCTGGGCTGTGGCCTCGCTCGTGATAGCCCAGGCTGTGCAAGATCTCTGCGCCGCCCTGCAATGATAGGACACACATGAAGAAAGCTATCGAGTAATATAGCAATACAATTATTTCTTAATAATGTCAAAATGAAGGAAGCTATCGAGTCATATAGCAACAATTCTTTCTTAATGCTGATGGCAAGGTGTCGCCACAAACCTTGACATTGGTCCAGGCGTGCGCCGCGTCGCGCCTCACGCCGCTCCAGCCAGGCTGCCGCGCGGCCTCAGGCTGCAGCAGCGCCTCACCGTGCTGCACCAGCTGCAGCAGCGCCACTCGCAGCACAGCCGGTCCCACGGTGCTGTTAGCTGTACAGAGGCGCGGCGCGTGCAGCAGCGACAGCTTCAGGTCCATGGCTAGCGGGTGGTGCACCATGAGCAGCAGGGTGGCCCAGTCCTGGCGGTCCAGGCCCTCGCCGCGACACAGGGACACCACCAGACGCGCCCGCCACAAGCTGCAGGGGAGCACACACGCGGCTATATTAGTGCTCTGTTGTGTGTGTATACCTATGGTTATTTACCTGAAGCAGGGTTACACCTGGCATCTTAGGTTATTAATGGTGTCCCCAGAGTTACATACTATGTAATGTAGCTATATATGTAATCATAATATATTGTATGTAGCTCTGTTTTGGTGACCCAGCGTCAGCCGACACACAATGATATTTCAAAGAACATTATTAGTAGCTTTTGTTGTGTTATGGTTGTGTGCTCACCTCACTTCAGCCCGCCAAGCGCTGCGACACTCGTCCTGGCCAGCGGTGTTAAGGGTGGGCGTTTCCTCCGGCCGCTGCAGCACCCACGGCGGCGGCTCCTCGGGCCCGCCACTGCCCGCAGACTCCTCATTCTGTACACAGTATAGGTATTGCTTCCAAGGAAATAGGAGGAAATGGAATAACAAATACCTTCATGGAGTGTGACAAGGGTATTTTACAGGCACGAAAAGAGGCTATAACTCATGCATGACTGGTATACGGGCAATGCTATATCACCTCATTGCCTTTGTCCCACCGTATAACAGTGCCTTACCTCGTCAGCCGTGGCAGAGTCAGTGGTTGGCAGCGGAATGTCGGTGGAGTCGGTGTCGCGGCTGTGGGAGTCGTCTGTTGTCCGCACAGAGAAAAACGTAGTGGCACTGCTGGCTCGAGAGTGTCGCTTGCTGCTGCCTTCGTCGCCCGTCTCGAGATCACCCGACGCGATGGCTTCACTTGTTGCCGGGTTACTTGTTACTGAGGCGTCTGGTAACTGTTCTGATGGCGTGTCTGTTAGCTTCACGTGCGGCGGATTGCAGTGTTGTGGTGGTAGTGTTGCTATTGTGGTGTCTGTGTGTATTGTTGTCTGTTCCGAGGGTGTGGGTGGCGACTGTGTGTGAGACGGGTGTGCGGTGTGGGGGTCAAGGGGCGTGCTGGATGCGTGGATGACATTAGCGGCGTCAGGGATGGGTGATGTGCCCGCTGAGGATGCTGGTTTGAGTGGAACATCAAAGGCAGGGTCGACTTTTGATGTCCCTTCCGTTGTTTTGACTACTGGCTCTGTGTCCCTTGGTTCCTGAGGTGTGGGTGTTGTAGGTGCTGCAACACACTGCCTTGTGGGCCCGAGTGTTGCGGAGCGCGGTTCTATGGACGTTGTGTGTTGCGATGAGGAGGCAGGTGTTAGTAATGGGCAGGAGATATCAGGCAACGATCCAGCCTTCACTGTCTCCAGGGCAGGAAAAGAGGAAACAGACTCCGATATGGCTCTCGGCCGCTGGTATCTATCATATCTCACACCTTCCTCTATATTGGCTCTCTCGGCCAGGCCCCGGATGTCTGAGAGGGGCGGCGGGGTGCCATGGGGGTCTGTGGGCGTGGCTTCCCCGGTGGAGGGACACAGCAGCTCCTCGGAGGGCGACGCGGCGGAACTCTGCTGGGGCGATGGATTGTTGGCGATTTCAGTCTTAAAAGCGTCAACTGATCTTTCGAATTTTCTGAAGGCGTAATTGAGTTCTGAGCTTAATTTTGAGGACTCGTCAAACCTCGCGTCAGAAACCACACTTTGTATTTCGCTGACGTCATCAGCGTCTTTCAGGTCCGTCAGGGACGATTGTCCACTGAGTCCACTCATACCTGCTCTGAATTTCCTTCGTTTTCTTACTGGAGGAATTCTTTTGTAAGCCTCCGTGTGATCAGTCCTCGGGGCGCCTTTATCACCGCCCCTGACAGCCGCGTCGCCTGGGGGTCTGAGCGCGCGTTGCATCTCCAGCATCCACTCCTGCGTCTTGCCAGCGTCCTCTGACTTACCGCCCAGCGATGACGGCGCCCGGCTTCTGGTGCGCGGCGGGGGCGTCGGGCCTCGCAGGGCACGCTCCATGGAGGTCTCTCTCCTGCGGCCGCCGCGAACTGAGACGCTGTCAGACGGCGCTAGGCTGTGGGTGTCCGTGATGTGGTCCGTGATGTGCGAGGCAGCGGCGGGGGAGGAGGAGCGGTATAGCAGTGACGGAAGGGCGTCCCGCGAGGCACGAGACTCCAGACGCTGAGAGTTGCAGGCAGAGTCCTGGTGGGAGGACAGTGCCTGGCTCTCCTGATGGCCGCTCCAGCTGGACACAGAGTCAGATGGCGCGCCAGGTGGCCACGCGCACCCCGCTAGGTAGTAGGGGTAGGGGTAGGGGTAGGGCATGCAGGGCATGTAAGGGTACCAGGGGTAAGGTCTTGTGGGTCCCACGGCTGCCGCCTGTATCTCAGGTTTCCTGCGGTGTTTCCTCGGGGGTGGGCGCCGCTCGTTCCTAGCAAGGGCGCCCACGGGCACCACACTCATTGCCTCGGGCGCCGATAGCGTGACCGCGCCACTCTCGGGTGGGCGCCGCTGTACCTTGACTCTCTGGATCTCCACGCGCCCATCGTCGTCCTTGTAGATCCTCCTGAGGGTGTCCACAGTGTACTCATCGGAGGGCGCGGTGGAGGGGGTGTGTTGGGCGGGCCAAGGCGGGGTGGGGGCCGGGTAGCCCATGGGAGGCCGCCACGAGGGGCTCCATGGGCCGGGGACAGGCGAGGGGTGGGGCGGGAACCAGGCGTGAGGGTGTCCTTGGTAGCCAGTCACAGGGTAATACTGTGGCGGGAAGGACTGGGTGGCCACGCCGCTGGCCCCGTCACGGCGGCCGCCCCCCCCAGGGCCTGCCTCCTGAGACATCTGCCCACGTGGCACACGCTGCAATACATCAACACCGCGTTATCAGAACAGCAGAAAATAAGGAAGCTACAAGAGCCCGTGAGACCTGGCACGTGGTTATGAATGCACCTACAAACCAAGGCTAAGGGAACTCTCGGCTTTGCTACAAACTACCATCAGTGGCGGGGCCGTCCTGCCGCGTGTATATGTAAACCATCATGTTTAATTACCACCTCGCCACACAGCCTCCATCTCTCCCCCTCCCGCCCTCCCCCTCCGCCACTCCACTCACCGTGCAAGGATGGAAGGTGTTGATCAGACGTCACCCTGTCTCCCGTCACTGGTGCCGCGGGTGTGCCTGGGCGTGCGTGCGTGCGTGACCGTGTGGAGGTAGATACCCGCCCCCCATGCCCCCTGATCCCCGCCCGCCCCCGCCCGCTTGGGACGCCTGCTGCGCCGCTTCGGGTGTTCAGACCACAAGTCTACCAAGTCTGGAAAAAAATATACGTAAAAAATATTGGATAGTTGAAGATTCCATTGATTCTCTATCGCACGCACACACACACACACACACACAGTCACACACACACACACACACGAACTGAAGTAGCTACTCTACACTCCTCTATAATTGGTAAAACTACATCGTCAATCTCATTTTGATAGTGAACAATTAATAGATCGTCGTTCTGTGTGCGGCCCTCTATATAGCCCTGTATCGCGGCTGCTGTTCAGTATAAAACAGTAGTGATGCTTGCCAGACACGCCGCCCATGGAGCCTTATAGCAACGGGCCCTTGCCAAGCCCTCGGTGCGCTGCCAACACTCCCCTTCCCTCGTACCCGTTCATCTATCACCAGCCTCTATACTCAAGCTTCAAAGAAAATTTCGTCATAAAAGCGATATAGTAATGTTGTATCAATCATAGTACTGCAGATTTTTTTGTATCGCCCTTGGTGAGTTTTCTGCGTGACCCGCCGTACATAGCAGGGTATCGATGCTTCCTGGTAGTCCTATGGTGTCAGCACCAATGTTGTCGCGCTACTATTAGCGTAGATGATAAAATTGATAACAGACAGTATACGTGAATGCACAAATGCACATGACGTTTACCCATGGCGCAGCAGACGGAGCTTTTTACTGCATGGTGTACAGTGCCAACTCACACGCACACACACACACACACACACACACACACACACACACACACACACACACACACACACACACGTACCCACCCACACACACACACAACACCCCTAACACACACACACACAAACAGCCACCCACACACACAGCCACCCACACACACATAGCCACCCAACCCGCCCTAACACACACACACACACACACACACACACACACACACACACACAGGCACAGCCACCCACCCACCTACACTCAGCCACCCACATACACACACACAGCCACGTACCCACCCACACACCCACACAGTACACACACACACACACACACACACAGCCACCCACACACACTCTTCCACCCTCCCGGCGGGTCACTGAGCACCGCACTCGCACTCTATATTGCTTGCCTGGCGCCGGCTGTCATACTCCAACGAGCATGGGCCTCGTTTGGGTGGGGGACAGGGGGACTGGGTATATTTTGTCCCTCCTACTTTAAACGTAAACTAAAAGTAACGTTATAATTACCTCCGCCAACGAAGTTGGAGGGGTTATGTTTTCACCCCGATCTGTCTGTCTGTCTGTCTGTCTGTCTGTCTGTTTGTTAGTGTACAGGATTTTCTCGAAAAGTTACGAATAGATTTGGACCAAACTCGGTATACCAAGTCTATTTGGTATAAGGAAGAACTGATTTAATTTTGGATGAAATCTATTAACAACTGTTGCCATGGCAACCAATTGATGAAATATTCGGCCGGAGGTATGCGCTCATACTGAGTGCCTCCCCCCCCCCCTATTTTTTACATGGAATGGTTTTCAGCTAAACTTTTAATAAACAAGGATTGAATAATAGTCTTATCTCTATAGAGCCTCTTACAATACAATGTTGTGCTCGCATTGTGCAAACATTTACCCTCACATGACAAAAATATTCCATCAGCGGCCCGACCCTCCCATACAGTGCTCACAAGATAGTATGTTGCCCCCCCCCCCCCCACACACCTTTGAAGACGAAACGAGGTCCCTGCCAACTATAGTATGTAGTATGGCTCGGCAGGCAATAATTGTGATGATGATTCTAGTAATATTGATAATGATTATGAAGTAAAAACAAGGAAAGTTATAGTATAGTAATCATAGTAGTCGTGATAGTTATTAAAGTTATCATTGCACGAGTATAGGCCTATTAAATTTCGTGACATCCTCTCGCTTTACGTCACGGATCATACAGAGTTTCCCAAGAACACGGAAGAGAGGCTAACATTTGCCAGCCTCGCATCACTATAGGGTGGTAAATAATTGGAATGGACTCAGTCGTCAGGTAGTTAGTGCGGGGAACTTTAAAAGGAGGCTAGACAATTTCAAGGATGGGGATGAAAGGTGGATGAATGTAGGGAGTGTTAAGTAACAGAAACTACCACGTGTAGGTCTCATGGCCTCTTGTAGCTTCCTTATGTTCTTATGTCTTATGTTCTTATAGAGCGGCGTTTGGCTCTCAGTGCATGGTGGGCAAGTTTACAAGTTTACAAGTTTATTTAGAAAGAGGGGGAATTGACCATGAAGGGGGGGAAGCATGCATAGTGGGCAAGTTTACAAGTGTACAAGTTTATTTAGAACTAGCCGCAAAGCCGCCCTCCGGGCGGACTTTTTGGCTAGCTCCTGCGGAGGGCTATTGGTGGGCCTTCGGCCCACCACCTGTGTTTGGTGGGCCTTCGGCCCACCAAACACGGACTCTCCAGATAGCCCCTTCTAACTTTCCTGAAATCATGGATGTAGAAATGTATGATGTATTCCCCCCACCCATTCACTCACCCATTACCCATCACCCCCCACCCATTCACTCACCCATTACCCATCACCCCCCACCCATTCACTCACCCATTACCCATCACCCCCCACACATTCACTCACCCATTACCCATCACCCCCCACCCATTCACTCACCCATTACCCATCACCCCCCACACATTCACTCACCCATTACCCATCACCACACACCCATTCACTCACCCATTACCCATCACCCCCCACCTATTCCCTCACCCATCACCCATCACCCCCAACCCACCACCCCCCACCCATTCACTCACCCATCACCCCACACCCATTACCCATCACCCCACCCATTCACTCACCCATTACCCATCACCCTACATCAAGGTTTCCTCAATTCTCGCAACCCACTTTTTTTTCACAATTCTCGCTAATAGGCTGCTAAAAAAAAAAAAAAAAAAAAAAAAAGTGATCGGATCATCTCATAAGTGGGCTTAAAACCTTCCCCTGGTCAAGCTGGTTCCAAAAATGTGCCGTATGAGGTGATTGCGCCACGGGGGGCGGAACCTATACCACACACACACACACACACACACACACAGACAGACAGACAGACAAGACAGACACACTTTCGCTTATATTATTATAGAAGAGGGGGAATCTACCATGAAGGGGGGGGGAGAAGCATGCATGGTGGGCAAGTTTACAAGTGTACAAGTATATTTAGAAAGAAGGGGAGTTTACCATGAAGGGGGGGGGGGGAAGAAGTGGTACATAGAAAGAAAAATAGAAATATAGAGAAAGTATAAAGTGCAGGTCGATAGCGCGGCGGGGTTTGTGTTCAGTGACTGTGGATCACCGCTGAAAATAGCTGGTGAGGCGCAGGCTATCCGAGGCACTCACAGATTTGTTAACAGAGATTCACCTGCACTATTTACCTAGCAAATACCTGAACAACATGGCTCTTATGACATCCACTCCGTCCTGAAGTTAATGTATTTCCATGTTAATGCTAAGTAAGAGTATAATTGCGAGGA
>JACEEZ010023663.1:423926-518926 GCA_016584305.1 Chionoecetes opilio | reverse complement strand
CACTCTAAAACCACTCTAGAACACTTTAGTACCACTCTAGAACACTTTAGTACCACTCTAGAACACTTTAGTACCACACAAAACACTCAAATCCACGAATAAATAACTCTTCAACACCTGAATTCACACTTAACACAAGCACAACACATAGGATTTACGTATTTGACTCGCAATGTAGGAGTTCCCAGGGGACTATACGAGCACCGGGCAAGGGTTGTACAACGACTTGGCGCCTTGACTGGCCAGGCACCAAGCTTGGCATCAAAATATAACCAGGCAGCGAGCAGTGCCACGACGGTGCTGCCCTCTGTCAGTGCCCGCCTCGCCTTCCCTAGATACCCAGTAGCAGTGCCACGACGGTGCTGCCCTCTATCAGTGCCCGCCTCGCCTTCACTAGATACCCAACAGCAGTGCCACGACGGTGCTGCCCTCTGTCAGTGCCCGCCTCGCCTTCACTAGATACCCAGTAGCAGTGCCACGACGGTGCTGCCCTCTTCAGTGCCCGCCTCGCCTTCCCCTAGATACCCAAAGCAGTGCCACGACGGTGCTGCCCTCTATCAGTGCCCGCCTCGCCTTCACTAGATACCCAGTAGAAGTGCCACGACGGTGCTGCCCTCTGTCAGTGCCCGCCTCGCCTTCACTAGATACCCAGTAGCAGTGCCTCGGCCTCTGGGTTCGTTAAGTATACAACAATATATATATTACTATAACGAAAGCGGGAAAGATAGGCTATGTATGAAATGAGCGGTAAATGTAAGTTTTATCAACCCTGCCATATCTCTGTTACTATACTTTATAAAGCAGAGACCCTTCGATTAACCTTTAAATAACGTTACCATAAAACGGCTATCTCAAAAAACATAATACATTTCCAAATAAAAGTTCTATAATTTTCTTGATAAAACTTTTAAATGTCCTTTTTTCAACTAATGACAACCTTACAACCTGATTTCCTTTTGCTGTAGGTCACATAAAAAGCTTTGATCTACTTTGTGTTTATTACTTTATTATGCTTTATACGTAACTATCATAGTTTTTGACAGCTAGGTCGTGCCAGCAGTGAGAGAAGGAATTATTAACTTGAGGCCCAGAACGTAATCTCCACTGTAATTTGGGTACCATTAGACGTTTTTTTAGTTAATATAAGTAATATTTTATAGATATGACCTGTTTAGTATCCTTGTCCACTAGTTAATTTGGTTTATTTAGTCACTTTTCGTAATTCTATGGCTAACAACATACGATTTTATATAACAAAGGAAAGATCTGGGCGTAAAGGTGTTAAGGGGGCGAGGGGAGAGTGGCAGGTCTTTACAGGTTATTGCAGAGTGGCAGGTTTTTACAGGTTATTGCAGAGTGGCAGGTCTTTACAGATTATTGCAGAGTGGCAGGTCTTTACAGGTTATTGTAGAGTGGCAGGTCTTTACAGGTTATTACAGCGAGAGAGAGAGAGACACGCACACACAATTATCTATATCGGCTACAAAACTATAATTGGGAGAGATAAAAAAAAATGGAGAGAGAGAGAGAGAGAGAGAGAGAGAGAGAGAGAGAGAGAGAGAGAGAGAGAGAGAGAGAGAGAGAGAGAGAGAGAGAGAGAGAGAGAGAGAGAGAGAGAGAGAGAGAGAGAGAGAGAGAGAGAGAGAGAGAGAGAGAGAGAGAGAGAGAGGAGAGAGAGAGAGAGAGAGAGAGAGAGAGAGAGAGAGAGAGAGAGAGAGAGAGAGAGAGAGAGACTGTCTATATAGATGTGATGTGATGTGGTTATGTAGTGTGGGTTGGAATTATGATGTAATGTAAGTGTATGTGTAGTGGGGTGTTTTTTGTGGAAAGGCTGTCATATGGGTTGTGTGGCTGGGTGTGATGTGTAGTGTGGTGTGTGTGGCTGGGTGTGATGTGTAGTGTGGTGTGTGTGGCTGGGTGTGGTGTGTAGTATGGTGTGTGTGGCTGGGTGTGGTGTGTAGTGTGGTGTGTGTGGCTGGGTGTGGTGTGTAGTGTGGTGTGTGTGGCTGGGTGTGGTGTGTAGTGTGGTGTGTGTGGCTGGGTGTGGTGTGTAGTGTGGTGTGTGTGGCTGGGTGTGGTGTGCAGTTTGGTGTGTGTGGCTGGGTGTGGTGTGCAGTGGTGGTGTGTGTGGCTGGGTGTGGTGTGTAGTGTGGTGTGTGTGGCTGGGTGTGGTGTGCAGTGTGGTGTGTGTGGTGGGTGTGGTGTGTAGTGTGGTGTGTGTGGCTGGTGTGATGTGTAGTGTGGTGTGTGTGGTGGGTGTTGTGGTGTGCAGTGTGGTGTGTGTGGCTGGGTGTGGTGTGCAGTGTGGTGTGTGTGGCTGGGTGTGATGTGTAGTGTGGTGTGTGTGGCTGGGTGTGATGTGTAGTGTGGTATGTGTGGCTGGGTGTGATGTGTAGTGTGGTGTGTGTGGCTGGGTGTGGTGTGTAGTGTGGTGTGTGTGGCTGGGTGTGATGTGTAGTGTGGTATGTGTGGCTGGGTGTGGTGTGTAGTGTGGTGTGTGTGGCTGGGTGTGGTGTGTAGTGTGGTGTGTGTGGCTGGGGTGGTGTGTATGTGGTGTGTGTGGCTGGTGTGTGTGGTATGTGGTGTGTGGCTGGGTTGTGTAGTGTGGTGTGTTGGCTGGGTGTGGTGAGTGGTGTGTGTGGCTGGGTATGTAGTGTGTATGTGTTGGCTGGGTGTGGTGTGTAGTGTTGGTGTGGTGTGTGTGCAGTTGGTGTGTGTGGGTGTGTGTAGTGTGGTGTGTGTGGCTGGGTGTGATGTGTAGTGTGGTATGTGTGGCTGGGTGTGGTGTGCAGTGTGGTGTGTGTGGCTGGGTGTGGTGTGCAGTGTGGTGTGTGTGGCTGGGTGTGATGTTCAGTGTGGTGTGATCCAGTGATTACTGAAATTATATAGTTTTAATTTTGTTTTAGTATGCTTTGGAAGCTAAAGTCCAGCTTTTCAGGCAAAGCAGAGCTTTTCAGGCAAAGCAGAAATTTTCAGGCAAAGCAGAGCTTTTCAGGCAAAGCAGAAATTTTCAGGCAAAGCAGAACTTTTCAGGCAAAGCAGAGCTTTTCAGGCAAAGCAGAAATTTTCAGGCAAAGCAGAACTTTTCAGGCAAAGCAGAACTTTTCAGGCAAAGCAGAAATTTTCAGGCAAAGCAAAGCTTTTCAGGCAAAACAGAGCTTTTCAGGCAAAGCAGAACTTTTCAGGCAAAGCAGAACTTTTCAGGCAAAGCAGAACTTTTCAGGCAAAGCAGAGCTTTTCAGGCAAAGCAGAGCTTTTCAGGCAAAGCAGAACTTTTCAGGCAAAGGAGAGCTTTTCAGGCAAAGCAGAACTTTTCAGGCAAAGCAGAGCTTTTCAGGCAAAGCAGAGCTTTTCAGGCAAAGCAGAGCTTTTCAGGCAAAGCAGAACTTTTCAGGCAAAGCAGAGCTTTTCAGGCAAAGCAGAACTTTTCAGGCAAAGCAGAACTTTTCTGGCAAAGCAGAGCTTTTCAGGCAAAGCAGAACTTTTCAGGCAAAGCAGAGCTTTTCAGGCAAAGCAGAACTTTTCAGGCAAAGCAGAGCTTTTCAGGCAAAGCAGAATTTTTCAGGCAAAGCAGAACTTTTCAGGCAAAGCAGAGCTTTTCAGGCAAAGCAGAACTTTTCAGGCAAAGCAGAACTTTTCAGGCAAAGCAGAACTTTTCAGGCAAAACAGAGCTTTTCAGGCAAAGCAGAGCTTTTCAGGCAAAGCAGAACTTTTCAGGCAAAGCAGAACTTTTCTGGCAAAGCAGAGCTTTTCAGGCAAAGCAGAACTTTTCAGGCAAAGCAGAGCTTTTCAGGCAAAGCAGAACTTTTCAGGCAAAGCAGAGCTTTTCAGGCAAAGCAGAACTTTTCAGGCAAAGCAGAACTTTTCAGGCAAAGCAGAGCTTTTCAGGCAAAGCAGAGCTTTTCAGGCAAAGCAGAGCTTTTCAGGCAAAGCAGAGCTTTTCAGGCAAAGCAGAACTTTTCAGGCAAAGGAGAGCTTTTCAGGCAAAGCAGAACTTTTCAGGCAAAGCAGAGCTTTTCAGGCAAAGCAGAGCTTTTCAGGCAAAGCAGAGCTTTTCAGGCAAAGCAGAACTTTTCTGGCAAAGCAGAGCTTTTCAGGCAAAGCAGAACTTTTCAGGCAAAGCAGAGCTTTTCAGGCAAAGCAGAACTTTTCAGGCAAAGCAGAGCTTTTCAGGCAAAGCAGAACTTTTCAGGCAAAGCAGAACTTTTCAGGCAAAGCAGAGCTTTTCAGGCAAAGCAGAGCTTTTCAGGCAAAGCAGAGCTTTTCAGGCAAAGCAGAGCTTTTCAGGCAAATCAGAACTTTTCAGGCAAAGCAGAGCTTTTCAGGCAAAGCAGAACTTTTCAGGCAAAGCAGAGCTTTTCAGGCAAAGCAGAACTTTTCAGGCAAAGCAGAACTTTTCAGGCAAAGCAGAACTTTTCAGGCAAAGCAGAACTTTTCAGGCAAAGCAGAACTTTTCAGGCAAAGCAGAACTTTTCAGGCAAAGCAGAACTTTTCAGGCAAAGCAGAACTTTTCAGGCAAAGCAGAACTTTTCAGGCAAAGCAGAACTTTTCAGGCAAAGCAGAACTTTTCAGGTAAAGCAGAGCTTTTCAGGCAAAGCAGAACTTTTCAGGCAAAGCAGAGCTTTTCAGGCAAAGCAGAACTTTTCAGGCAAAGCAGAACTTTCTGGCAAAGCAGAGCTTTTCAGGCAAAGCAGAACTTTTCAGGCAAAGCAGAGCTTTTCAGGCAAAGCAGAACTTTTCAGGCAAAGCAGAGCTTTTCAGGCAAAGCAGAATTTTTCAGGCAAAGCAGAACTTTTCAGGCAAAGCAGAGCTTTTCAGGCAAAGCAGAACTTTTCAGGCAAAGCAGAACTTTTCAGGCAAAGCAGAACTTTTCAGGCAAAACAGAGCTTTTCAGGCAAAGCAGAGCTTTTCAGGCAAAGCAGAACTTTTCAGGCAAAGCAGAACTTTTCTGGCAAAGCAGAGCTTTTCAGGCAAAGCAGAACTTTTCAGGCAAAGCAGAGCTTTTCAGGCAAAGCAGAACTTTTCAGGCAAAGCAGAGCTTTTCAGGCAAAGCAGAACTTTTCAGGCAAAGCAGAACTTTTCAGGCAAAGCAGAGCTTTTCAGGCAAAGCAGAGCTTTTCAGGCAAAGCAGAGCTTTTCAGGCAAAGCAGAGCTTTTCAGGCAAAGCAGAACTTTTCAGGCAAAGCAGAGCTTTTCAGGCAAAGCAGAGCTTTTCAGGCAAAGCAGAGCTTTTCAGGCAAAGCAGAACTTTTCAGGCAAAGCAGAACTTTTCAGGCAAAGCAGAACTTTTCAGGCAAAGCAGAACTTTTCAGGCAAAGCAGAACTTTTCAGGCAAAGCAGAACTTTTCAGGCAAAGCAGAACTTTTCAGGCAAAGCAGAACTTTTCAGGCAAAGCAGAACTTTTCAGGCAAAGCAGAACTTTTCAGGCAAAGCAGAACTTTTCAGGTAAAGCAGAGCTTTTCAGGCAAAGCAGAACTTTTCAGGTAAAGCAGAGCTTTTCAGGCAAAACAGAACTTTTCAGGCAAAGCAGAACTTTTCAGGTAAAGCAGAGCTTTTCAGGCAAAGCAGAGCTTTTCAGGCAAAGCAGAGCTTTTCAGGCAAAGCAGAACTTTTCAGGCAAAGCAGAACTTTTCAGGCAAAGCAGAACTTTTCAGGCAAAGCAGAACTTTTCAGGCAAAGCAGAACTTTTCAGGTAAAGCAGAGCTTTTCAGGCAAAGCAGAACTTTTCAGGTAAAGCAGAGCTTTTCAGGCAAAACAGAACTTTTCAGGCAAAGCAGAACTTTTCAGGTAAAGCAGAGCTTTTCAGGTAAAGCAGAGCTTTTCAGGCAAAGCAGAGCTTTTCAGGCAAAGCAGAACTTTTCAGGCAAAGCAGAACTTTTCAGGTAAAGCAGAGCTTTTCAGGTAAAGCAGAGCTTTTCAGGCAAAGCAGAACTTTTCAGGTAAAGCAGAGCTTTTCAGGTAAAGCAGAGCTTTTCAGGTAAAGCAGCTGGCAGAGCTTTTCAGGCAAAAGATGCAGAAGCAGATGCTGATGATGATGTTGGTGATAATTTTCGCTCTGTCATGTACAACTCTGTCAGTACAACTTTATTGACATAGTATTTCACGCCACAGTCTTATAAGATAACCAAAATACAATTAATTATGAAATTGTATGAATAAAACCACTCCTGTAATATCACGTCAACACAAGCAACGAAACGTTTCTATACGACATCTGATGCAACATCAGAATTCACTATTATTCCAACGCTGAAACTTATACTGACTAAATAAACGATACATAAAATTTCTTTAATTAATATGGATATAAGAGCATCATTTAAACCTGTCATATCAATGTAAAATTAACATTAAGTAAAAATCCCTGGGGTAAATATTTGCCGGGCTGTAATATTGTGCGGCGGATCTGCCTCCATGTTTTTCTTTCCCCGCGTGGCGCTCACTGGACTGAGCGGCCGGACGTCTGCCCCAATAAACCATCAAAATGGTGAGTAATTAACACACATACCCTTCCTACAACCATACACACGTCACTATGAACCTATGTGAGAGGCGCCCAGGGGAAAATATCAGGCCGTGACACTAAGTTGGCCGAGAAATAAGTGAAAATATGAGTCATGTCGTCCATGTGTTATGGTAACATTGTGGATCGGGTTATTATTTTAGTTTCTTGCGTGATTTGATGTGTTATGGACTACTATTTCTAGTCCCGTGTTGTTATTGGAGGTCTAGAAGGTGCATTAGTTATGATTTGTGTAAATTGTGTGTGTATCATTGTCACTTGTGGAGTTACATGATGGAAGGTGTTTACGGCCGAAAATATTCCTTAATGTTCTATATTTAGGGAAGGGAATGAGTTATTATGTTTAGATTCCTGCTTTATAACATGTGGATAACGAGATATAGGTGACAGGCCGTGTTTGTTACCGAGGATTACGTGTCATTTACCGCTAGTCTCGTGCCCACTCACCACCTGTCGCCGAAATATTTCCGCGTCGGCGACAGTTCTCGGTTGGTGTTTCGGCGACAGTTCCATAAACCTTCGGGTATTTCATGGTGATTCCTGTCATTTCCTGCAGCGCATAGCAACGCCCATCAACACTCGGTAACGGGCTGGTAGGACAACATGTGGGTTATAGGGCGTTTCGTACACTGATTTTGAGGTTTTCGTACATACCTGGTGTCGTTTCGTAACTGGTATTCAAGTTCAACTCTGAGCTGACTGTACGAAACGACCATGGTTTCATATAGACTACGAAACAACTTTTTGGGGTATTAATTTACGATAGGACCAAACTTCCCTACACAATTGGGAGCATGGTTGTTGTTTACCTTATTGTATTCTAAGAGACATTTTCTCTTTGAGCTTTCCGTCGCAAATCAATAGTTTCGGAGATATAGAACATTTTAGGTGGGAGGAGGAATGTCTTCTTCTTCTTGTGACCTTAGTCGCTTAGCATCGCTTCATAGGTCCTCTTCCACTTCGTCTCCTTCGTTAACAAAACTTGTTAACTCTTCCCCTGTTTATTTCACCTGGGAAAGACATTTTGATCAGTTTCTATTTTGTGTTCTGATCTCCCAACACTGCGTTAGGAACACTTTGGTAAGGTTTACAATACTTTCAGTTTCCTTTCTGTCCCCATACAGCCCTAACACCGTACACAGGGCCCCGTCTTTCTGCTCTAGTCTCCTGTCCCACTCCTCTCTGTCCCCATACAGCCCTAACACCGTACACAGGGCCCCGTCTTTCTGCTCTAGTCTCCTGTCCCACTCCTCTCTGTCCCCATACAGCCCTAACACCGTACACAGGGCCCTGTCTTTCTGCTCTAGTCTCCTGTCCCACTCCTCTTTGCCTGGGACTATTACTATTGATGCTATAAGCTTTTCTCTCTGACTCCTATACTTGTTGCATTCCACAATGACATGTTCTACGGTTTCTTTCTCGCCTACCCTGCAGCTACAATTCTGGTTCTCCAGTTCCCTGTTCCTTCTGTTGACTTCCAAGGTGCCTGTTCTTGCTTTATAGAGTAACTTACTCCCCCAGTCTCCTACATGCATGCCAGGTCACCCCCTCTGGTTTCTGTTTCCACCTGTACCACTGCAACGTTGATTTCCTGGCCATTCCTTCCTGCCATTTAACTAGCCCATTATTCTCAATTTTCTTTTTGATATCTCTTATCTCTTTGATCTCCTGCAGATTTGTTTACAAAATGCCTCCCTCTTCCTCTTCTTGTGACCTGCATCGCTTTTGTTTCGGAGTAACTTTTCCGTGCGCGTCCGTGGCTAGGAGGTTAATCTCGGGGTTTGGTATTTTATTAAACTTATTATTGGACCCAGTTTGGAGGTTAAATGTTTGGTTAGGTTAGGGAGTGTTTTAATTATCCTGAAGGCTGAGTTGTCATTATAAATAATATTTATAATCCATAATATCAGGCGGCCATCAATGATATAAAAAACGAATTTACAAAGATTAGATTAGTTGGTATAATTTCGGTATTGGGCACTTACGTCTACGCACACGACTTTTTTCTGATAACTTTTCGATTTTTATTTAAAATTTGGCACTCATTTTTGGCGAAATCCATATGTATTTGGTAAAAAGAGTTCCTTCCCGCCCTTATTAGTGTTTTTTATCCTCCAGACCTTCACATATCCCTTCAGATACCTCTAAAACGTAATTATAAAGTGGGGGAGAGATGCCCCCTTCAACATCTTAAAAATTACCCCCCAAATTAACATTACTAACCTTACCAATAACCTCCTAGCGAGACCTAATTGCAGGAAAGAACTAAAATGTTACCAGGTTAGGTTATTAATAAAAAAATTTGGGGATCTCGCTAGGAGGTTATTAGTGTTTATTTTAGGTTTTGGATAGATTAGGTTATGTTAGTGATGTTAGATTAGTAATAATAATCATAATTTATTTTGAAGGGGTCGTTTAGGGGGGCAGGGGTGGTTGAAGGGGGCCATCTGTACAGTACCCCACCTTATAATTACGATTTTAGAGGTATGTGAAGGGATCTGAAGGTCTCGAGAACCCCCCCCCCCCCCCCCCCCAATAAGGACGGGAAAGGACTCTAGAATTTTACCCTATATATTCTACTGCTTATACCTGCGTTAACGTCCCCTTCCTGTTTGAAGAACTAGTTATTTCAGCCAGAAACGGTTAGGTTAGGTTAGGTTAAATCAGAGGCATATTTTCGTTATTGGGCACCACTGAATTCGAGGACGAAACTTTATTTTCCTAAATAATTTTGATTTATATTGAATTTATTGAGTGAAGAGAATGGCTTTAGACAGGCATTTCATTTTTTTTTTACATTTTTCCGGGGGCGTTTAGTCACAGATTGGTTGAAGACTAATGAAAATTGTATTGGAATTGTTAGACACCCACGAGCCTGTCCAACATCACAGTCTAATGAATGATAGAACCCACCGGAATTTTTTTTTAAATGCTAAAATGTCTGTCTAAAGCCATGGTTAGTCTTAGGTTAGCCCAAGTCCATATCGGCCATATATGCTCGTATTCGTAGTCACATACCATGATTGCTCGTGGTAATTGCTATGATTTTGTTCCATTTCTACTCAGTCAAAATTATTCACTTGATCTTGTAGCTGCCATGGAAAGTACTACAGCAATCATACAGTAGTCAAAATTATTCACTTGATCTTGTAGCAGCCATGGAAAGTACTAGAGCAATCATACAGTACTCCTATTGCAATCACAACAGAGCTGGCATGACATATTGATTTCATTAGGACAAGACAAAAAGTTAACAATGACCACGTACAATGATGGTATGTGACTACGAATACGGGCATATACCCTCAAGTGATGCAACGGATTTGTTGAAGTTAGTTGTCACTTCCAGCATTTATGAAATCCTTGTACATCATCAGCATCAGCCCGTTACATAACTGCATACTTACCCGTCAGGCAAACACAAGGTTGTAACAGGCTTCCTTGCTAACATTGTTTTAATCAGTCAAGTACTGTACTGCTGAAATACTTCTATTTTGGGTCAATTTATAGTTTCACCCAACCAACGATTTTCTGATGCGCCTTAAGTTTTTCTGGTGTTTTTATGCGTCTTGAATGAATCTGCTAAACGTTTCTGTCGCATTTTTTTTTTTCTTCTCCTTTTTTTTTTTTTTTTTCAAAATGCACCTTAACCTAACCTTTACCTATACCTAGCCTAACCTAACCCATACCTAACCTAACCCATACCTAACCTAACCTTTACCTAACCTAACCTAACCTTTACCTAACAAAAAAACCCACCAACAACAACCTTTATCTACCAAAAAAGAAAAAAAAAGCGACAGAAACGGTTAGCAGATTCATTCAAAACACATAAAAACACGCTAGAAAAACATAAGGCGCATCAGAAAATCGTTGGTTGGGTGAGACTATAAATTATCCCTATTTTTTCATCTCAAGGACTGGTCAAGGGCAAAAAAAAAGAAGTAACAAAAAGCCTGCTTAATTGCCAGTCCCTATAAAGAAGACAGTAAGAGAATATAAAAATGTTGGGGCAATTGAGATGGATAGGCTACAACCTCTCATGTATTTTATCCTTAGTAAACACTGTCAACACACCTTTAGTGGGATGGAAGCAAATATTCATGTATGGTTACCTGAACACTAATAGAACATCTATAGTCTATTTTTTTTAAACAAGGTGAAAATTCCGTTCTATCTTAAGGTCTCATACTTAAAATGATGCCTGTGTTTACCTGATAATAGGGTTAACTATGATAAAATACAACTGTAAATAAGAAGAACTGTAGTATTCCCTTCTCCTCACATCAAATATCAGTCAGTAAGCAGCAAGGGGGCAGAATTTTGGCCTTGTTAAAAAAAATAGACTAGGTATTAAATTATTCATGTAGGGGAAAGCAGGCTAAAAGAGTAGCCAATAAGGCCATACACTGCAGTGCTGCCTGTGTTGTCATTGGCTGGTGACCCACAAGTGTGTACCAAGGCAGAAATTCTACACTGCTTCTATTTTCCTTGATCACATATTGACCAGGAAAACCGAATCTGGCATAGATTTGGGTTGAAAATAGATATCATGGAAAAAGGTAGATGTTATTCTATGTTAAGATGTAGTAGTCATTGCAGAAGTCTAGAGTGTGTAGCTTACTTAGGTCAGTCGCCTATAGCATCTATAGTCTATTCTTTTTATTATGGTCAAAATGCAGTAAGGAAGCCACGCCCCCTGCCTCCCCTTCTATTCTACGGGGCAGCTGATTGGTGCATTCCTCGTATCATCACTACCAATCACAATATCTTCACTACTTAACAGCGGCGTGACCACTACACAGAGCAATCTTCACTACAGAGGGTGACAAAATAAAAAATCCCTCTGTAGTGAAGATTGCTCTGTCCAGTGGTCACGCCGCTGTTAAGTAGTGAAGATATTGTGATGGGTAGTGATGATACGAGGAATGCACCAATCAGCTGCCCCGTAGAATAGAATGGGAGGCAGGGGGCGTGGCTTCCTTACTGCATTTTGACCATAATAAAAAAAAATAGACTAGTGTGTCCGGGGCAGAGTGTTGCAGTGTGCTAACCGGAGTCATTTATCACCAGGGGTTCGTTAAGGTGGTCAAGAACAAGGCTTACTTCAAGCGGTTCCAAGTGAAGTTCAAGAGGCGCCGTGAAGGCAAGACTGACTATTATGCTCGCAAGCGCCTGGTTGTGCAAGCCAAGAACAAGTACAACACCCCCAAACACCGGTGAGTATCTGACCCGGCTTGTCCTGGGCTGTTCTGTTGTGGGTCGGGAATCTGGCCTTTTTTATCGGCACTCCCTGATGTTTCTCTTCTAGCTGTCTGGGTCTTTAGTTTGTTGTCTTCTCTTATTCTGTCTTTGAATTGCTTTTTCTTTCTTTCCTCTTATTGCATGTTTCCTCTTGTGCATGTTGAGGGGCCTGCCAAAGACTACTCTATACTGGACTTGCTACTCATTTGCTACTACATCACCACTGGGTTGGCGCGGGGCACGAGTAGCAAGTCCAGTATAGAGTAGTCTTTGGGCCTGCACTACATAAGTCACTGTATTCTTTTTCCTCAAACTAATAATGTGTTTCTTGTAAACCAAAATAGTTGCAGAAACACCCCTGAAAACTTTTTATTCGTAATGATTGATTTACTGCAGGTCATGGGAATGCTAGGTTGAAAGATCATCCCATGTCAAAACTTTACAATTGTTTTACCAGTAGCGGGAACATATTTTTACCATTGAATGTGAATGGAAGTGCTCAATAAGTGCTCAGAAATAATAATAATAATAATTTTATTCTCGCCCGAAGGCATACATACAAAAAACAAAGCGATAAGAACAGGCCATGGAGTAAACTTAAGTACTAGAGCAAAAACAAACACAGGAACAGAGTACAGGCACATTAGGGGACATAGTATCAAAGTACAAAAAACAAATAGTATTTGTGGTGACTCGTTAGCCACTTGTAGCGTCCACTCTTCTAGAAAGTTGTATCTTTGTACAGAGAAATAATTGTCTTGTAGCGAGATACCATACATTTTTTTAGCTGGTATTGAGTAATAGATTCTTTTCATAGGTGTTGTCAGCTACAGTCACTACCTGAGTTTGCCGGCTTAGTGATTTTCTTCTAGAGGGCATAAGGAGGTTGAAGACACACCTTACTTAAGGGGCGATCTGATAGAAGTTTTTAAGTGGATAAAGGGATACAATATAGGCGATGTAGGAAAAGTTCTTAAGGTTAGTAAGCAGGGTAGAACGAGAAGTAACGGATTCAAGCTGGAAAAGCATAGATTTAAAAAGAAATTGGGAGAAACTGGTTCACAAATAGGGTGGTGAATGATTGGAATGGACTAAGTCGTCAGGTGGTCAATGCGGAGTCTATTGGGGTCTTTAAAAGGAGTCTGGATAAATTCATGGATGGGGAAGAGAGGTGGATATAGGTAGAGTTAAGTAACAGGAACTACCTCGTGTAGGTCTCACGGCCTCTTGTAGCTTCCTTACTTTCTTATGTTCTTATTGTTCGTAAGGTTACTTAATTTATGTAAAGGATAGAAAGCAGTGCATTAAGATTTTTTGTTTATTGAATTTATTGAATCCCTTTATCCACTTTTAATTGCATTGTATCTTTTCAGCCTCATTGTCCGCCTCAGCAACACCAATGTCATCGCCCAGGTGGCCTATGCAAGGATCGAGGGAGACGTGATCATCGCATCAGCGTACGCCCACGAGCTTGTCAACTTTGGCATCAAGACCGGCCTCACTAATTATGCAGCCTGCTACTGCACTGGGCTGCTGCTGGCCAGGAGGGTGAGTGTTCTATTGCACCTCTACATAGTAAGCTACCGGATGGGGTACCTGGAACTGTCGCCGATCGGAACTCTCGCCGCCGTGGTCGAGTGTTCCAATTCTTGATATTACAGGACCCAATATATACATTTAATCAAGTGTTAGCCGTGTTTCTGCATTCAGGGATGAAATACTATCGTTAGCTTGATCAGTTAGGTTAAGTTAGGTGCCAATGTCCAGGTTAGGTTAACATTTCAACGTCGGTGAGAGTTGTAGTTTGTTGTTTCGGCGAGAATTCCCATCGGCGACAGTTCCATAAACCCTGGGTGGTTTTAGTGAGGAACTTTCTGAAAAGGTAACGCCACCAGATGTCTCTAGCGCTGTCACTTCTGCACTCTGAGCCTGAATGATCTATCAATTACCGTAAATTCCCTGTGCTTCTTCGGGGCATATCAGAATTACAATTCAATACAACAACTGAAACGGTTCTTTAAGAAATTTAGTTTAGTCAAAGTGCAAAATAAGTGACAGCCTTCGAGCCATCTGGTGACGTTAGCATTGAAAGTTACCCATTAAGATTATGTTGGGACTTGAATTACATATGAAACACAGGTAAAGGTGCAGTTTAATACAGTGCTCCCTATTTACCTATACTTTCCTGACCTAACCTGGACATTGGTTATATAACCTAACCAAGGGGGCACAGATCCCCGTATGTTATTTTTCATCACCGACCTCTATTGTAGGGGTTAGAAATACAGTAAAACCTCTCCTATTCGGACTAATTGGGCCAAGGAGTGGTCCGAGTAATGCAAGGATCCGAATAATGGGGGGATGTGAAAAAAAAAAATAATAATAATAATCTAGGTGTATGTATATATATATATATATAGCTAGAAAATGTCGACCCCTAAAAAAAAAAAAAAATAACGGTGTATATAGTTAGGAAATTTCGACCCCTTAAAAAAAAAAAAAAAAAAAAAATATATATATAAATAAAAAATAGGTGTATATAATATAGCGAAGAAATTTTGACCCCTAAAAAAAAAAAGGAGGTGGTTCGAATAATGAGGGTCCGAATAAGAGAGGTTTTACTGTACTGCAAATGGTCAGATCTACAAGATGAGGACAGTTATAGTTGTAATGTATTAAACTGCAGTAGAACCGAAACACATTTGTTAAGGGTCAAACATTATTCAGTACATAGTTTGTCTCCTCACAAAATAAAGAACTGTAAAACCGCCTAACTTTGGACATTTTTGAGGGTTTTTTGCATATTGCTTTGTGTAGAGTTGCATTTTCTAACCCTCTTGGATTTATATATAGTCCAGGAATGTGGCAATTGAAACCAAGTAAGGAAATTATATTACCGACAAAACTGGGCGTTATTCAAAATTTTCGAGCGTCCGAAGTTATCATCAATATCGGCAAACTTCTGACAGCTGTTGCATTTCGGACATTCATAGGCTTTGCCATATATGTACAGTCAAAGACAAAAGTCGTGTCATGAATTTTGGTTAAGCATCTGGTAAAGGGCTAACCTTTCGGTGTTGCCTGCCGTGTGTCATACGAACGGTTGGTAGCACTGTCATAAGTGCTTCGATCTCACCACAACTCATACGTCATAATAGTTATTATCCTCACAATTAATTGTTTTAAGATTCATTGCCAGGAGTGTTAAAAGTAGAAGTGCTGGGGTAATTTTAAAGCAGTGGTTCTTAACCTGGGTTCGGTGAGCCAGTCTCAGGGGTTCGGCGGAGGCCCTCCGAAACACATTACAATTTTGCTATTATTGTAAACTCCCTCAGCTGTTGAGGCTCGCTCCGCACAAGCTCCCCCCCCCCATTTTATAACAATCCTGGATTCACCCCTGTATTCCCCTTTCTTTTTAAGGACCTATATACGCCACTGCTTCTGAGTCCTTCCTTCCTTCATATTATTATCCAAATATACTCTTGAATTTTGTGGCAATTTTTTTTATTTTTTTTTACATAGATTAAAATTTAATTTGGTCTTATTATTATCCAAATATACTATTGAATTTTGAAGCAATTTTTCAAGATTTTTAATTTTTTTTATATTTATATATATATATTTCTTGTTTATATTCTTGCATGTGACTAGCTCTCTCCATACTCCTGCCGGTGATGTATGTGGCCTTCAATTGCTCAAGTGTAAAGATGAAATGTCCTGGTGATCATTGCTGGGCCGAATATACTTCGCATTCCACATTGAATAATATGAAACCTCAACGCAGTAAATCTATTGAACCTTTGAAATACCCTTGGTTTGTTTTAGACATTGTCTCATCGGCGGCAGATATGAAACCTTGAACCCTTATCTGAACAATAGCTTAAGGGATTCAGGCTTGCCAACCACGAGCATGTAACTGCGTTAGGGTTTTCATAATGTTTCACGAGTTACATTTCATATTCGGACAAAACCTCGACATGACTTTTGTCTTAGACTGTACATGCCTCTAAACTTCAGTGACGGCTTATTTTGAACTGCCAAGCAATACAGTAAAACCTCTCATATTCGGACTAATTGGGCCAAGGAGTGGTCCGAGTAATGCAAGGATCCGAATAATGGGGGGATATGTTTGAAAAAAAAAGAAGAAAAAAATTAGGTGTATATATAGCTAGGAAATTTCGACCCCTAAAAAAAAAAAAAAATTCTAGGTGTATATATAGCTATAGCTAGGAAATTTCGACCCCTAAAAAAAAAAGAAAAAAAAAAGGGAGAAGGTCCGAATAATGAGGGTCCGAATACAAGAGGTTTTACTGTGCTAAGATAATCTGTTGCATTTCTATGTACTCTACAGGTTTTGAGGAAATTCAAACTGGACGCCATCTATGAGGGCCAGAAGGAAGTGGACGGAGAGATGTACTCAGTGGAGGACGTGGACAAGGGACCCGGGGCTTTCCGGGCCAACCTGGACATCGGCCTGGCCCGCACCACCACCGGAGCGCGCATCTTTGGCGTGATGAAGGGTGTTGTGGACGGAGGCATTGAGGTGCCCCACAGGTAGGCTGAGGCGGAGATAGGGAAGCTCACTGTCATGGCGGAGCATTTCCAGGCTTTTTGTTATCTTTTCTTATAGCCCTTGGCCAGTCCTTTGTGATGTAAAACTAATCTATGGTACTCGTCTGATTAGCTGCAGGAATATATATGGTTGCGAGATTAGTTTTAGGCAATATTTCATCTTCCCTTTACTACTGCTAATAATTTTCTATGCAACATCTTAGAATATTTCAGGCGCCTAGAATTGAAACGGCACAAGCGCCACTTTTAAAACACTGAGAAAAACGCGCTTAAAGTTTAATCTAAGAAAATCAAGATATGAAACGGCACAAGCGCCACTTTTTATCAATGAAAAAAATGCACCTAAAGTGTTTTCAAAGTAAATCAGCAACAAATGAAGATATTGTAATGGGGTTTGTTTTATTAGAAAGGTGGCGGTGTTTTTTTTTTAAAGTGGCGCTTGTGCCGTTTCAATTCTAGGCGCCTGATTTCTTCTGTCTCACCAATAGTTGAATTAGAAATGAATGAATACTTACTGATATTCATTTAGTCAATGTTTTGCCCTCTCATTGTTGTTATTGTTATGTTGTAATTTCCCCGCTACTTAACTCATATCAATACTGTTCAATGTTTTTTTTTCTTCTTTGTTATTGTTATGTTGTAATTTCCCCACTACTTACTGATATTAATACTGTTTCAGGTTTTTTTTTTCTTTTTTGTTATTCTTATGTAGTTTTCCCCGCTACTTGCTGATATTAATACTGCTTAATGTTTTTGTTATTCTTTTTTGTTATTGTTATGTTGTAATTTCCCCGCTACTTACTGATATTAATACTGTTTCATGTTTTTGTTATTCTTTTTTGTTATTATGTTGTAATTTCCCCGCTACTTACTGATATTAATACTGCTTAATGGTTTTCTTCTTCTTTATTGTTATTGTTATGTTGTAATTTCCCCGCTACTTACTCATATCAATACTGTTTCATGTTTTTTTTCTTCTTTTTTGTTATGTTGTAATTTCCCCGCTACTTACTCATATTAATTTAGTCAATGTTTTTCTTCTTCTTTATTGTTATTGTTATGTTGTAATTTCCCGCTACTTACTCATATTAATACTGCTTAATGGTTTTGTTATTCTTTTTTGTTATTATGTTGTAATTTCCCCGCTACTTACTGATATTAATACTGCTTAATGGTTTTGTTATTCTTTTTTGTTATTGTTATGTTGTAATTTCCCCGCTACTTAACTGATATCAATACTGTTTAATGTTTTTCTTCTTCTTTTTTGTTATTCTTATGTTGTAATTGTTGCCCCTAGTGAGAAGAGGTTCCCCGGTTATGACAAGGAGGCCAAGGAGTTCAACGCCTCGGTGCTCCGGGACCACATCATGGGCAAGCATGTGGCCAACTACATGCGGGAACTCATGGAGGAAGACGAAGACGCTTACAAGAGGCAGTTTTCTCGCTTCATCAAGTGTGGAATTACCCCCGATGAGGTGAGACTATTAATAATGATAATAATAATAATTTTATTCTTACCCGAAGGCATACAAGAAAAACAACGTAATATATAGACGAGGGAATGAACTTAACCCCTTGAGGCCCAGAGTGTAATTTCTATGGTAATTTGGTTACCATTAGCCAATTTTTAGTGACTATTAGCAATATTTTATAGATTATGACATGTTTAGTATCCTTGTCGACTAACTAATTTGGTATATTCAGTTACTTTTCGTAATTTTATGGCTGACAACATACGATTTTGTATAGCAAAGGAAAAATCTGGGCGTGAAAGGGTTAAGTACTAAAGCAAATAATTGATAATAGATATAAACCTCTATATTGATAATAATAATAATAATAATAATAATAATAATAATAATTTTAATATCAACCGGAGGCATACAGGCAAAAAATCAACAAGACAGAGTTAACTTAAGTACTAGAGCAAACAATACATCATATAGGCACATGGCATGAGTACATTAGAGCACATGAGCCATGTTTTTGTGGTCCAAGCACCGTCTTGGATTACGAAGACCACTCCAATAACACTTGCTGAAATGTGTGTTATACTGCTTTGTGATAGTGTTTGCAATGTTTTGGACTGATTATTATTTCGGCCCCTACCAAGCTTGTTGTGTTTTTGTCGCAGAAACCAATCCGTTTTCAATTGCGAGAAAAAACGGTCTTCGTACCAAGACGATGCTTGGGCGACAAAAACACGGCTATAGTACCAAAGTGCACATAGTACATAGGGAATATATGTATAGGCTATTGTTGACTTGTTATTTGTTAGACTTGTTATGAGAAGTGCATGCATTCTTGTATCAAAAGAATAAGTACACTGTATTTTAGTATGTTTTTTGTGCTGTGAATTGAAGATCAGCATTTGAACTGATTTTTAGAGGTGCTATAAGTATTAACCCTTTGAGACTCAGAACGTAATATCCATTGTAATTTGGCTACCATTAGACAATTTAAATGAATATAAGCAATAATTATAGATATGACCTGTTTAGTATCCTTGTCCACTACCTAATTTAGTATATTAAGTAAATTTTTGTAATTTTATGGCTAACAACAGACAATTTTATATAGCAAAAGAAAAAATCTGGGCGTGAAGGGGTTAAGGTTGCAACATATTTGATCTATTCCTGTAAGTCACAATTTTTTTTTCTCCGTAGCTCGAGGACATTTACAAGAAGGCACAAGCAGGCATCCGTGCCGATCCATCTCGCAGGATTAAGCCGGAGAAGAAGGTGAGAATCCATGGTTTGCTGGTGGAAATTACTGTACTTACTGTTAGTTATAGTCTATTTATTGTATTATGGTCAAAATGCAGTAAGGAAGCCACGCCCCCTGCCTGCCCTTCTATTCTACGGGGCAGCTGATTGGTGCCTTCCTCGTATCATCACTACCAATCACAATATCTTCACTACTTAACAGCGCGTGACCACTGAACAGAGCAATCTTCACTACAAAGGGATTTTTTATTTTGTCACCCTCTGTAGCGAAGATTGCTGTGTCCAGTGGTCACGCGCTGTCAAGTAGTGAAGATATTGTGATTGGTAGTGATGATACGAGGAATGCACCAATCAGCTGCCCCGTAGAATAGAAGGGCAGGCAGGGGGCGTGGCTTCCTTACTGCATTTTGACCATAATAAATAAAATAGACTATAGTTACTGTAGGGCAGCTAGAGTTTATTTTTTTAACGAGGCAAAAATTCCATTCTATCGCAAGGTCTTATGCTTAAAATGATGCCTATATTTACCTGATAATAGGGTTAACTATGATAAAATACATCTGATATTTATAAGAAGTGTAGTATTCCCTTCTGGCATCAAATATCAGTCAGTAAGCAGCAAGGGGGCAGGATTTTTTGCCTCGTTAAAAAAAATAGACTAGTTTGTTGCATTGGTCCTCTCAGTTAGCTTAGCAAGGTTTATGGATGCTTTCATATCCTACCTCAGATTTCCTCATGGGAGTTTCATGCACTTGAGTCTGAACACTTGGTTAGATTGGAGGTCAATATATCTCCATCATCATTCTGTTTAACGTCAGATTTCCTTAATTCAAGCATCCTGCCATCTCACTTACTCCTTATCCACTCTTACACTCTTACTACCTACTCCCACTCTCCTTGCCACTCCTGACACTTACTCCTTACTCCTACTCTTTACACTCCTTACTACCTACTCCCACACTCCTTGCCACTCCTGACTCCTCCTATTACTCCTTACTCCTACTCTTTACACTCCTTACTACCTACTCCCACTCTCCTTGCCACTCCTGACAACTCCTCCTACTCTTACACTCCTACTGCCTCGGTGGAGTGGAAAGATGCACCAGAGAGTAGATTGTAATGCAGGAAGGTGATGAGGTTATAGTCTATTTTTTGTATTATGGTCAAAATGCAGTAAGAAAGCCACGCCCCCTGCCGCCCCTTCTATTCTACGGGGCAGCTGATTGGTGCATTCCTCGTATCATCACTACCCATCACAATATCTTCACTACTTAACAGCGGGGTGACCACTGGACAGAGCAATCTTCACTACACAGAGGGATTTTGATTTTGTCACCCTCTGTAGTGAAGATTGCTGTCCAGTGGTCACGCCCTGTTAAGTAGTGAAGAGATTGTGATTGGTAGTGATGATACGAGGAATGCACCAATCAGCTACCCCGTAGAATAGAAGGGGAGGCAGGGGGCGTGGCGTCCTTGGTGCATTTTGACGATAATAAGAAAAAAATAGACTATAGAAGGGCGATGAATCTTGATGACTGAAGCCTATAATGACCCCACAGATAACCAAGAAGAGGTGGAATGCCAAGAGGCTGACCCGTGAGGAGCGCATGGCTGCCGTACAGGTCAGGAAAGACGCCTGGATGGTCAAGGTGGAGAAGGGAGAAGCCACCCTGCATGACATCTATAATAAGTAGAAATAAAGCTGTTGCCCACGGAGAGACTATCTTTACTTATCCTGATACTAGAGGAGAAGGAATGGTCTTATAATGTAGCAGGTTTTCAGGCCATTTACGACTAGGGTGTGCGAGACTTATGCCCGTATTCGTAGTCACATACCATCATTGTACGTGGTCATTGTTAACTTTTTGTCTTGTCCTAATTAAATCAATATGTCATGCCAGCTCTGTTGTGATTGCAATAGGAGTACTGTATGGTTACTCTAGTACTTTCCATGGCAGCTACAAGATCAAGTGAATCATTTTGACAGTAGAAATTGAACAAAATCATAGCAATTACCACGAGCAATCATGGTATGTGACTACGAATACGAGCATAGCTAAAGTGATTGGTTAACATCATATTGGCTGAGTTTTCAAAAAAGAAGTTTATTCCCAAGGGAATTTTGAAAAGAAAATAGTTTATTTCATTGCCTTCTCATGTTGTACCTTATGCTTAACGTCAGTTTTTCCCATGATATTTTATGAGGTTAGACGACCATAGATGATATGCTTCCAACTCCCTTATTATACACATGAACAGATCTTAGAGGCCATACAGGTGTAAGCTGCTATGTGGCCACAACCTGTGTGTCAATATCAGACTGATGATGAGGATTCTAGACATTTTTCAGTTCCTGGCATTTCTCTCCGTGATGGTTAGAATATCACAATGGGTTCAAATCGACGGAGGAGCATCGGCGTCTCAACAGTAAGACCGTTCACTCTCCGTGGTGTGTTCATCTTGAAAGGTATGTTATGTTTGCTGTGTATGAACTTTTTGCTGCTGTTATACTCATGACAACATTATTTAATCATGTACTTGTAACATTCAACAAAACCACGTGCAATTTGGGTTTGATTTTAGTGACAACATTTACGACCCTTGACCCCGTTATTTGCACTTAAAGTAGTCGTCCAGACCCAATTTTTTTTTGCCGAATTATATTGAATGTACATTCAAAACACCTAATCCACCAAAAATAATTGATTTCCAGGCCATATTTCCGTAAAAACACGACTTTTGTAAAAAGCGCGCGAAAAAAAAAATCCCCTCCAACAGGGCTACGACTGTTATTGATGACGTCAGAACAGGGACGCCCGCAGACACACTGTCTGACACCTGTCGGCAAATGTTATGATGAGCGATTGTACTTCGGTGTCAGACAGTGAATCTGTCGCTGTGACAGATCTAGAGTACGATGCTCAATCTGACACCGAAAGAAATGACGCTGGTCGCGTATACTATGAGGAAAACGAACCTCAGATTGTCATGGGATCCTATATGTTTGAGCCCGAGTACGAGGTGGATGAACAGGTGTTAGCAGAGCCTGAGGTTCAGCAGGAGGACCTGGCACTTCTCCAAAACATGGATTGGTAAATAAGGTTAAACCATGTGTGTGTGGGAATCACAATGAAGGTACTTTCGAGAAAATCCTATGGTTAGTTTTGGAGCTACAGTCAAACGTAATTCCTCGGAAACCACATACTAGCATTAACTACAGCAAAGAGTTGGAAAATATGCGGGCGGGAAGGCAGAAAGTGTGACAGCCACACCACCACAGGGCACGCCCACGCCCACTCCACAACTGGTTTACTTGGTTTACTTGGTCTTGTTAAGAGGCAAAGCCTCACAGTCGTGGTGGTCCATCGCTACCCTCACTACACACCGTTTCTCAACACAACTGTTCGCCCCAACACACTATAGGCGTGACACAACGCCACCCACTCCAATCCTACACACGCCACTCCTTTCCGTGTGCAAACTTTTCTCGAAAGGCACAGCTGTCTTGCTGCACCCATAAAGGATGCATGCATGTGGCATATAGCAAAACAAATCTATCAGAAACACCCAAATATCTTCAAGTAGTACTACTATATTTATCTCTGTGTTTACGTACCTCTCTGATCAAGCGCGGGAAGATGAGCCTCCCTGATGCTGCGTCACCGAGCCTGAGCATGAGCGTCTGCAAACCTTGAGTGTGTTTTGAAAACTCGGGGAATTTGCAGATTTTGATTGCGGATTATTTAAAAACGGCTGACTGGATACAAAAAGTGACGACGTATTGTTGATATACTCGTTAATGGCTATGATTTGATTGCATTAAATCAGGAATGATGAAATGGTCTGGACGATTACTTTAACCCCTTCACGCCCAGATCTTTCCTTTGCTATATAGAATCGTATGTTGTTAGCCATAAAATAACGAAAAATAACTAAATATACCAAATTAACTAGTGGACAAGGATACTAAACAGGTCGTATCTATTAAAATATTGCTTATTTTCACAAAAAATTGTCTAATGGTACCCAAATTACGATGGAAATTACGTTCTGGGTCTCCTTTTTAAAAAAAGTATCTTATTTTATTTACCTTTAAACCTCAGCTATTTTATCTCTTTTACATTTTATCTCCTTTTTAGTCTTTTATTTTATTTACCTTATAACCAACTATTTCATCTTTACTTTTTATCTCCTTTTAAGTCCCCTTTTTTCAAGTGTTTTATGAAGCATTTTATTTCTGTCAGGTTCCCGCCACCATCGCACCTGGACGCTGGAGGCATGAAGAAGTGCTTGCATTGTGATGTGGTAATATTTGAGTCACCAAGAGAGGCAGCAGACATACACCGCCTGTCCCTGTCAAGGTGCACCGGCAGGACCTCTGTGTGGCGCCATCACCAGGGGCTGGAAAGGCAAGTGTCGTGTTTATGAGTTATAATTATAGTATTTATTTTTTTACGAGGTGAAAAATCCTGCCCTCTTGCTGCTTACTGACTGATATTTGATGCCAGGAGAAGGGAATACTACGCTGCTTCTAAATTTCAGTTGTAATTGATCATAGTTAACCATATTATCAGGTAAACATAGGCATAACTTTACCATGAGACCTTATGATAGTGGAATTTTTGCCTCGGTAAAAAAAAAGACTATATTTATGTAATTTTTAGGCCTTTCAGGACCTTAAGCCTTGTCATTTACACTTGTACACTTAGACACTTTGCCGGGATTCTCCAGGGTAATATTTTTTCTGCTCATGCCAGAATTCCACGCCACTTAGCAAGATTGAACAAGTTTATAATGATGATAAAAAGAGCCAATCCAATGAGGAACCATGAAATTTGACTTACTCATCTGAGGGTTTGCTGTGTGTGTAGTTCTCCTCAAGGCAAGCATTGTATGTTAACTTGAGTGTTTTTCCAGCTGGTGCAAGTCAAGTCATGAAGAGAAACAGCCACCACCAGGAATGCCTCATGAAGCAGTGGTGCGCCTGCAAACACATCCTCCAGGCAAGGTGAGTGTGTAAATAACTTTCTTCTGGCAAGTTGTTTATGAGTGTTGTCTCTTATAAATGTTACTCTTAGATTGACTGCAGTTATGTGTGACTTGTCTGTCTAGTCTGGTGTCTAGGCCTTTCAATATCTCATCCCTTGCATCTGTGGTGTGGTTTATAGAACTGTCGCCGATGGGAATTCTCGCCGAAACACCAATCTAGAACTCTCGCCGACGTGGAAATGTTAACCTAACCAGGACATTGGCACCTAACTTAACCTACCTGATCAAGCTAACGATAGTATTTCATCCCTGAATCCAGAAACACTGGTAACACTTGATTAAATGTATATATTGGGTCCTGAAATATCAAGAATTGGAACACTTAAGAAGAAGCGTAGTATTCCCTTCTCTTGGCATCAAATATCAGTCAGTAAGCAGCAAGGGGTCAGGATTTTTTGCCTCGTTAAAAATAATAGACTAGCCTCTCAACTGAACTTATCAAACCAGATGCAGTCTATGAAGGTCAAGAATCCCAGCTTCCTGTAGATCACTAAATGCTGCAGATTATTAAATTCAATGTTTGTCAATGAGATTTGTAGTGCCACGTATTTTTTTTTTTTTTTTATTTATTTTTTTTTTTTTTTTTTTTTTTTTTTTTTTTTCTTTATATTATTATTTATTATTATTTTTTTTTTTTTATTATTATTATTTTTTTTTTTTGCCAGTTCCTATAAAAAAGAAGACAGTAAGAGAATAAAAAAAAAAAAGAGGGATGAGCCAATTTAGTTCGGGAGGTGTCTTGTTACTCTTACGTTGTGCACTCCTACAAGAAAAGCATGATCAGTTTCAGTATTTGTTGAGCAGTAACAACGTCTGCACTAACACGCTGGCTGCCCGTCATCAGCCACGAGGGTGTAGTTTTTGTTCTTCTTCAGGGTTGTAATCGTGCTTCACTATATAGTGTATCTCTCTCCAGGGTAATATTATATCTGCTTTATTTCTCACTTTTCTGCTCATGTTATAATCCCACACACTGAAGCAAGATTTGACAAGTTTATAATGATGATAAAAAGAGCCAATCCAATGAGGAACCATGAAATTTGAACTACTCTTCTGAGGGTTTGCGTGTGTGTAGTTCTCCTCAAGGCAAGCATTGTATGTTAATGACAGTGTTTTTCCAGCTGATGCAAGTCACCTTATGAAGAAGAGAAGACAAACACATCATCACCAGGAAGGACTCAGGAAGCAGTGCTGCACCTGCAAACATCCTCCAGGCAAGGTGAGTGTTTATATACCAATTATTTTGAGACAAGATTTTTTTACATATCTGTTAAACTCCATTAGATCAGTTAACTTTCCTAACAGTAGTGGTAGTGATTACTGATTACCACTGAGCAGACCCTGAAGTTGCCCTTCATTATGGGGAAATGATACCTAGAGAGTATTACCATCTTATGTTTTCCACACTTTAGCATTTTCACAATACATAGGCTATGTGCTTTATGCACTAATTATATAGGGATGTGTGACCTCCACTGCCCTCTTCCCTGTGGTCTTATACCACTCTGGTGCAGTCAGCTTGGGTGGACAACCCTAAAGCCCCGAGACACAGAGCATGGAGTGAGTGTCTCCATATTCCCTGCGTGTTACAGATGACTGAAAGAGAAGAGGGTGGAGAGTCAGGATACATTCCCTGGTAGGGTTGTTTCCCATGAAAACAAAGCAGGTTTCTGCTCTTATTGTGTGCCACCCACTGTATGGGAGAAAGTCAAAGTGTGTGAATAATGAAATGCACTCGTATAGAGACGAGGCATAGCGTGGCATGAGGCGGAAAGCAACCTGGTTATACTATGCCGAGGAGGCGGTAGCCGAGTGGATAGCGTCTCCGAGTGACGTGCTCGGTGACCCGAGTTTGATCCTCGATGAGGGCGAATATCCACCAATATCTTTCTGCAACTGTTGAGTGGGTGGCATAAGAACACCCACATGCTGCCCATTAACTGTCTTCTACCCTGCCTAACTATTAGTCATGTAACTGGTAGGCCTTTCAGTACCTTATCCCTTGTCTGGTGTACACTTAGGCACTTTGCCGGTGTTCTCCAGGGTAATATTTTCTCTGCTTTATTTCTCATTTTTCTGCTCATGTCAGAATTCCACACACTGAAGCAAGATTTTACAAGTTTATAATGATGATAAAAAGAGCCAATCCAATGAGGAACCATGAAATTTGACTTTCTAATCTGAGGGTTTGCTGTGTCTGTAGTTCTCCTCAAGGCAAGCATTGTATGTTAATTACAGTGTTTTCTTCCAGCTGTCAAGTCAAGTCATGAAGAGAAACACATCACCAGGAATGCCCAACGAAGGAGTGCTGCGCCTGCAAACACATTCTCCAGGCAAGGTGAGTGTATAATACCAATTGTTTTGAGACTAGATTTTCTTTATTACATATCTGCAAGTTCTCATGAGATCAGTTAACTTTCCCGTCAGTCGTGATAGCCACTGGGCAGATCCTGAGGCTGCCCTCCGTTATGGGGAAATGATGCCAAAAAAGTATTATCATCTTTTATGTTTCCCACACTTTAGCATTTTCATAATACAGTAAAACCTCTCATATTCGGACTAATTGGGCCAAGGAGTGGTCCGAGTAATGCAAGGATCTGAATAATGGGGGGATATGTAAGGAAAAGGGGAAAAAAAAAAAAAAATAGGTGTATATTATATAGCTAGGAAATTTCGACCCCTAAAAAAAAGAAATACAAGAGGTTTTACTGTACATACATCTTTTATTTTTACATACATTCTTAATATTATAATAATAATTCATAATACAATAGCAAGTGTGTGGATAAAGGGTAACAGGTGTTGGCTTTGACTGTGAGGCATACATAGGAGTGACGCGCTATTCCTAGAACCCTCGTATTTAACCCCTCGAGACCCAGAGCGTTATTTCCATTGTAATGTGCCTACCATTAGACAATTTTTAGTGAATATAAGCAATATTTTATAGATATGACCTGTTTAGTATCCTTGTCCACTAACTAATTCGGTATATTAAGTTACTTTTCGTAATTTTATGGCTAACAACAGACATTTTTTTATAGCCAAGGAAAGATCTGGGCGTGAAGGGGTTAACTGTGGCTATACATTGTGGTCTTGAACTGTTGTGTTTAGCTTAGAGATGTGGTCATTGCAGGGTGATAATGAGTGTTGCATTATGATGAATAACAAGAGAGCCAATCCATTGAGAGATACTGAAATAATTCCTCTTACTGAGTTTTTTTATTAGTTATGCAAGTTGTTTGGCATAAGTGTGGTTTTATATCTAGTTTGTTGTTTCAGGAGTGAAGTCAAGAACAGAAGAGTGAGACAGAGAACCATCCATGAGGGTTGTTGTGTTGGCTTCCCTCCCTGTCCCTGTCCCGCCAGCAACCACACTGATGGTGAGTGTGACAATGATACCTTCAGTTCAGTTGTGGGTCGGGAGTCAGGCCTTTTTCAACGGCACTCCCTGACGTGTTTCTTCTTGCTGTCTGGGTCTTTAATTAGTTGTCTTCTCTTAGTCTATATTTTTAGTTTCTTTCCTTTTCTTTCTTCTTTTCTCTGGTCATCCAAAAACTGTTGATTGTTCTTTTTGCTTCTTCCACATTCCCATCTCGAAACAAATACTCCCCCACTATATCCTCTTCCTCCTCTAGGTAAGGTTGTTGTAGCCTCACACTTTTCCTTCTTTCATTACTGTAGGCTGGGCACTAACAAGAATTTTTTTTAGTCCTCCTCTGCTGCTTGTTTTATAATATGGATGCTTTGTTTCACTGGATGTTGGCAGAGTTTTGGTAATTATACTGCTGCACATTGCACCCAACCCTCTGCCATCACCTGATTTATGCCCGTATTCGTAGTCACATACCATCATTGTACGTGGAAATTGTTCACTTTTTGTCTTGTCCTAATGAAATCAATATGTCATGCCAGCTCTGTTGTGATTGCAATAGGAGTACTGTATGATTGCTCTAGTACTTTCCATGGCAGCTACAAGATCAAGTGAATAATTTTGACTGAGTAGAAATGGAACAAAATCATAGCAATTACCACGAGCAATCATGGTACAATAAGCCCTTCATGCTCGCGGGGGTTAGGGAACAGAGACACCCGCGAGTATCGTAAATCCGCGAGCATGACATTAGTCATTCATTTACCCATAGGTTTTTTTTTTTTTTTGTTTTTTTTTACATCACAAGAAACTGGCCAAGGGCACAACAAAAATGGGTAACACAAAGCCCGCTTAGTCGCCAGTCCCTATAAAGAAGACAGTAAGAGAATAAAATAAAAACAGGGGTGAGCCAATTTAGTTCGGGAGGTGTCTTGTTACTCTTCTTTTGAAAAGATTTAAGTCATAGGAAAGTGGAAAAATAGAAACAGGAAGAGAGTTCCAGAGTTTACCAGTGAAAGGGATGAAAGAGTAAAGATACTGATTAACTTTTGCATTAGGAAGATGGACAGAAGAGGGATGAGAATGAGTAGAAAGTCTTGTGCAGCGAGGCCGCGGGAGGGGGGGAGGCATGCAGTTAGCAAGTTCAGAAGAGCAGTGAGCATGAAAATAACGGTAGAAGATAGCAAGAGAAGCAACATTGCAGCGGTGATTTAAAGATTGAAGACAGTCAGTCAGAGGAGAGGAGTTGATGAGATGAAAAGCTTTTGACTCAACCCTGTTTAGGAGAGCTGTATGAGTGGATCCTCCCCAAACATGTGAGACATACTCCATACATGGGCGGATAAGGCCCCTGTAGAGAGCAAGCAATTGGGAGGGAGTAGAAAAAAAAAAAGTAATCAAATCCGTGAGCCTGAAACCCGCGAGCATGAAGGGTTTATTGTATGTGACTACGAATACGAGCATTTTAGTGTCGTCAGTTAGCGTTAGCTGAAACACGCGAGACGTACTGAAAAACTTACGGAAATAATAGTAATTTGTGCCTTGGTGGCAATCTCCAGTAGTTATTTTTATAATTTTCCGCTCAATACTTATGTAACAATAACATTGAAACATTATAAAATCAGATAATAGGCCATTACACTGACATTTTTAGCCAACAACTGAACTAGTATTGTAAATCATTTCTTACAATTAAGTTTTTCCTACTCATGGTCAGTGACATAACCAAAAAGAAACGTTGTATCTACTACATTGTATCTACTATCTTCTACTTAAGTGAAAAATTTCAATCAGATTCTAAATGGAATACAAACTTACAATTATATTAGGATGAAGTAAAAACAAAACTTCAAGATTGAGAAATTTAATATTTTTTTATTAAAGAGTTACAACATTCCATTGGCGAGATGCAGGGAGCTCTGATTCACGTGTCCCTAGAATGTCCGCACGGGAGGAGGACAGCGAGAGAATAGACTATGGGGCCAGTACCTGTGTGGCTCATATACTAAGGGTAGCCTGATGCGTAGAGAACAGCGACACACAGACTGTGGGGCTTATACCTGACGTGACCTGATCATATTTATACTCCTGATTTGCCATTGTCAAGTGAGCGTAGATAACACGACAGAATTATTTAAATTTCTATCAATTCAAAAAGAATAGACATCATACACCTATACCCATTAACACATTAGTTCTGTGCTTGGAAAATCAGGCATAAAGTGAAAGTATTAAACATATCCTAGTTTCCCATTGCCTCCCACTATATGAATTCAGTTGTGACTTACCACTACTATATTGCCTATTGATTCACACTGGGGGTGTCCGTAGTGTAGTGGTTTGTACGCTCGGTTCACATCAGAGAAGTCCCGGGTTTGATCCCTCGGGCGGAGCGGAGAAAGATGGGCAGTTTCCTTAAATCCTGTCCACCCAGCAGTGAATGGGTGCCAGAGGTTTGTGACCCGCCTCTCGGGGTGATGGTTTCGGCTAACACTAAGCACTATGGAAGCAAATTGAAAATGTAAAGAGGTCATACGAGTGAAGCTCATGCCCTGTAACATACAACTAGAAAGGGCTGCCCGCCAGTGCTCCTCGTCCACCTGGAGCCTGTGTGTGCATTACCTGGTGGATGTTAAACTTGAAACTGCCTCCATGTTTCAATACTGATCATTACGTATCTGCAATTACTTCAACAAAAGATATTCAATCGATCAATCTTTACAAATCACCTAACGTCAGCATTCCTTCGATTTTGATTTCTGGATATTACTTTATTGAATTAAATAATATTCATTTAATGATTATTTTTTAATAACATTCAAATAATTGGTGGTACAAGCATGTGAATTAAAACTAATTTTATTTATTCCCAAAGCCTATGGACATTGTGCCACAGACATTTTTGATGTACTTGCCAGACTTGAACGATCATGGGTATAATGTATTATGATGAAACAAGTCTCTTTGACTAGTCTTCTCAAATTATTCATAGGAAAGCCATTTGTGTTGAAATTCATCAATATTTGAGGGTCGTTAAGTTTTTTTAAATGGAAGGAAAAAACTTCTTTAGGTCATTAAAATTAATTAATTGTAGATTGCAGTAGGATAATTTTGTAATCCTGTTTTTTTTCCTCCGCAGTGGTGGCTGATTGCAAGGCTGTGTTCACGCGGGGCCACAGCGGCACCATACGCCTGGTCTCACTGTCTGCTGCTGGTGTATGCTGGAAAGAACTTTATTCTGCTCTTGGTGAATGGAGGACACACTACCAGGCTATTTGTCCACAAGGCAACGGCTGCAGAGGACGCCTAGCAAGATAGAGATGGAAATAGAAGAATGACCACTTCACTGCACAAGAATTACTGCAGACTGCTGCTGCTCAAGATAGTTATGGATAATTATTGCAGGAATGTAGTTTTCCTAATAAAACATTAAGATATTTAAAATATATTCTTAAGAAACCATGAAAATGATAAAGGCATGATTTACTAAAATGGAAAAGCATTAAATAAATCAAATATATAATAAGTTTAAGGAACGATTTGCACATCTCAAAAAAGCTCAAATCTCAAAAAGGCTCATTTAAAATCCTACGGGACTACGGCGAAATCGAAATATTTTTGGTCTTGGACTATTCAGAGGTAGAATAGTATTTTTTCCGGATCTCAGAGATACGGAAAAACGGCTTATTCATTCTGCCAAAGCAATTCTTTTCGAAGCCCTCTATAAAATCTATGGGGAATTTACTTGACCTTCCTGTACATGAGCAGAGGAGCCGCCCTGCCCTAGCATGTCCAACAGGTTACCACGAGGGGCAGCAGACTCGGCAAGCTTGGGAGTCATGATTAACCCCTTCACGCCCAGATCTTTCCTTCACTATAAAATACTATGTTACTATCAAAATTACAAGTCCCTAATATACCCACATTAGTTAGTGACAAGGATCTAACAGGTCATATCTATAATTTTCTTATAAGTCACTAAATCTCTAATGGTACCCAAATTTCAATAAAATTATGTCTCCGGTCTCGAGGGTAACAACAACAGTTGAATAAGGAGCATATTCTCTCCCCTCCTCTCTCTCTCTCTCTCTCTCTCTCTCTCTCTCTCTCTCTCTCTCTCTCTCTCTCTCTCTCTCTCTCTCTCTCCTCTCTCTCTCCCTCTCTCTCTCTCTCTCTCTCTCTCTTCTCTCTCTCTCTCTCCTCTCTCTCTCTCTCTCTCTCTCTCTCCTCTCTCTCTCTCTCTCTCTCTCTCTCTCCTCTCTCTCTCTCTCCTCTCTCCTCTCTCTCTCTCTCTCTCTCTCCTTCTCTCTCCTCTCTCTCTCTTCTTGCATACGTTGATCAGAAGTCTTGTGCTATCCCTGGGTGCCTTGACTTCCTGACTTGCTTCCCTTTGTCAGAATTGCTTTGGCATACTGAATCTAAGCCATTTCTTTCCGAACTCTGATCCCCGGAAAAATACTGTTCTACCTCTGAATAGTCCAAGAACAAAAATATTTAATCTCCCCATAGTTTCATAGGATTTTAAATGAGTCTTTTTGAGAGTTGAGCCTTTTTGAGATATGCCAATCGTTCCTTAAACTTAAATGATGTGCAAATCGTTCCTTAAACTTAAAATATGCATTTTAAGGAACTTTCCTTTCTCATGATGAAGCCCAAAGATCTTTCCTTCCTTGTAGGGCTATCTCTCCCTCTCCATGCAGCAACTGGAATTCTGTAGAAAAAGAGAAATTAGGGCATTTGAAACAGGTTGAACGAACCAATAATTGTCAACAGGGGAAGGAAGGAAGGACTATAAATGCATGACGGGTACAAACAAGCCCACGCGCGCACACAAATGTTGAACCCCTTCATGCCCAGATTTTTCCTTTGCTATAGATAATTGTCTGTTGTTAGCCATACAATTACGAAAAATAACTTAATATACCAAATTAGCTAGTGGACATGAATACTAAACGGGTCATAATCTATAAAACATTGCTTATATTCACTAAAATCGCCTAATGGTACCCAAATTACAATGGAAATTACGTTCTGGGTCTCAAGGGGTTAAGTCTGACAATGAGTCCAGTTCTTCCATAATTACCGGGAGAAGCCTCCAATTAGTGACAAGGTTGTTCAATGTCAGATGTCAGGTTAGATTTAGTCTGAAAGATTCTTCGCTTGTTTGAAGAATTGGAGGATCATGTCATTGGCTCCTCCCAAAAAACTTGGTTTCCCACCACCAGGCGCCAAAGCTTATTGGTCACAGGAAGAATATAGGAGTGGTGGCATTCTTCAGGCTCATTTCTAGTTAAACCAAGTCTTTGTCTTCACGTTATTTAGAGCTTCAACAATTGTGCAGATCCTACAAACCCTGGCGAGGTCCTGCGAGGCTATCCACGTGCCACGGTTGACAGCCAAGGTAGGCCTACACAATATCTACTTCCCACGACCTGCAGTCAGGGCCGTATTATCCATAAGGCTAACGAGGCGGAAGCCTATAGGGGCGTGGCCACCGAGATGACACGATAGGGGCCCGCCAAATGTTTTGCTGGGACACTGAAAAAATTAGTTAATAGAATAATGATCCTTCATGAGACCCTCAAAATGGATATAAAGTCATGTCAGAGCTGGGCACTAAATACGTTGAATGTATTTAAATACTAAATATATGGGAGAAATGTATTTAAATACTAAATATATGGGAGAAATGTATTTAAATACAAAATACTAAATACATCAATTGTATTTAAATACATTTGTAAATACATCTTGAATACACAATTACACAAGGAAATTTCCTTGAAAGTGGAAACACCAGCTGGTTCACTAACATCAGGGTTGCCAGAAAGTTGGGCGGGTTTATGGCCAAATTTACTGATAAAAAAGTATTTACATTCTTATATCATGAGTATTTAAATACTCATTAAATTATTTAAATACGTGAAAACAAATGTATTTATAAATACAGTTCTAAATACAAAGATGTATTTAAATACTGCCCAGCTCTGAGTGATGTACTGTGGTCTAGTACCCACCATACCAAGGTCAGTCGTCCGCAATGGTGGTAAGATTGAAACGCCGGAGGGCAGTGGCGTAGCTATATTTTACAGGTATCTATCAATGGGGGCCACTATGGCAAGCGGAACTCGGGTGATATTCTGATGCCACATAGAAGGGTACAGTATAAGCAGGGCCGGACTTAGGGTGGGGCCCCGGGCCTTTCACCAGGGGCCCCCCACCAGGGGCCCCCCACCAAACACTGGGCAACCTGACATTTGAACTCATTACCAAACCAAATACGTGTATACCTAAAAGTCAAATATCTTTCCCTCCACTGCCCCCCAGACCCCACACTCTCAGACCATCTGCTATACATGCATGCGTAAATGTAAGTACATACTTTCCATTTATATTTTCAAGGAGACAGAAAAGGCAAAACATCAATACACTTCAGCCCCATTGGGTTTTTTAGCCTCACTTTTGTTACATTTTTCCAAACTTTTTAACTTATTAATTACATTAATTTCTGAGTATCACGGGACCCGGGTCGTCAGGAGCGAGTCACATCGTGCCAGCAAGCACATAGTTGCGACAGTGCGAGGCTTAAAATGTATTTCATTTAGCTCCATGCTAATTTGATGCTTGTGAAGGGCACCCCCCAAAGCGGGCCCCAGGCCTCCCACATCCTAAACCCGGCACCCTATAAGGGCATACAGGGGCCAGTGGGGGGGGGGGGGGGGCACATGAGAGGGCACCGGATTCTCATGGGGGGCACGTGCCCCCGTTGCTACGCCACTGGCTATAGCTGATCTGACCTTATATAAGGTAGAAAGATAACGAGGCAACAGCCATTACTTTGCAGGGAGCACTAAACAACCTCAAAGCACACGTAAGCTCTCCCTCCCACTAATATTAAATATTGACGATGAGATGGCCAAGGTTGGACACAGAACTAGTGAGGGGTGGCCATGGCATAGCCATTAAGAAGAAATGGTTGAATTTGCATTAGACCTCAGACTGACTCGGGTCTGGGGAGGCCAATGAGATTTCAGGGGTGGGCGTGGTCACCCCCTAGACCCGCCACTCATTCCTCTCACTCTCTTCCACTCCCTCCCTTTCTCTCTGTACTCACCTTACGCTGCAGAGATATGAAGAAAAGCAACAAAATAAAGTGCTGTTTCGCCAAGAATCACCCTCTTCCTCCTCCCAGCTGCCTGAACAATGCACACACGTCCTGCCCCACCGTCAGCTCGATCTCGACTGTCGCTCGCACCGGATTACTCAACGAACTCAACACTGTTTCGAAACACTAAACCTTTCCCTTATTTCCTTCCCATGCCGTTACTTTTTGACCTTTGACCAATAATTCTTGACCTGTAACGTTATCTAAGTCTTAAATGCTAGTAAATGTGAGTTAGTAATGGTGTTGGTATAGTTTTGTAGTATTTTTTTAATGCTTATATTGATAGGGCTCGTTAGTGCTTTGAACTCATTAACAACGTCGCAGAGGATTGTGGGTAGGATCTTTTTTTTTTGCTTTGTAGTTTGTGGGTTGTTAACGGACTGGATTGCTTTGTTAGCAGTGGTGTGGCTGGGTAGCTATAAATGGGGGGCACCTGGGGGGGCACTAGGCAAGCGGAGCTCAGGGGCCACTCTGATGCCACATAGAAGGGTATATTCTAGGATCAGATCAGTGGTGGGTGTTAGAGCATTATACAGAATACGGCAGCCATGGCCGGGGGGGGGGGGGGGGATTCGGTAAATATTTACTTTATATAAATGTTGCAAGATTTTCAGCCAAGTTCGATTTTTTTTTGCCTCCTATGTGAATGTGATGCTTTTCCTAATGGAGATAGTTTTTTCCTGTGCAAACCTCAAAAAAGTTTTTTTTGCAATTCGAAAAAGTGATCAAAGATTTCTAAAAATAAACATTCTAGACGTTTTGACTGGAAAAAACACTTTCCCTTTATAAAAGCATCAATAAGCTAATCCTACCATTAAACTAACCTAACCAAACCTAGCCTATGAACCAAATAATGTTTGCACAACATTGCATTGTTACTTTCACACTCGTTATGACCCACACCTACAGACACAGTGGAAAGGTGGAACATACTTGAATCCAGACACACTCGTGTTCTAAATATTAGCTCAGAATTCTCATGGGGGGCACGTGCCTCTCCATGCCCCCGTAGCTACGCCACTGCCGGAGGGGCCCACAAATACCTGCAAGCCCGGGGGCCCGGCCATGGGTTATACACGACGCTGCCTGCAGTAAGATAAGCAGGTAACAATGAACGAGTTTCGCGGTCGTTTTCAGAGACACCGACTATTTTTTCTTGGCCTACAATAGGTGCTTGTTCTAATGGTAGATAGTTTTATTTTGCGCAAAAAAAAAAAAAAAAAAAAAAAAAAAAATTTTGAAGAATTTTTTTTTTTGAAAAAAAGAAGAAACTTCACCAAACCTTCAAGGTTTTAATGAAACCTAACCTAACCTTAACCACAAAGCATACTTTTTTTAATCTTTTTTTATGGGTTTGCGCAAAATAAAACTATCTCCATTACGTAGAACAAGCACCTATTGTAGGCCAAGAAAAAATTGTTGGTGTCTCTGAAAACGACCGCGAAACTCTCGCCCATTATAACCGATCATCAACAATTCATACCTGAGGAGGCTGAGATGGTGTCTTATTTGGCTTGTAACCAGTATGATGCTGGGGCGTGTGGGGACCGCCGCTCTGCCTCGGCCCACGGCGCACTGAAACCAGGGTAGAACAAGAAGTAACGGATTCAAGCTGGAAAAGCGTAATTTAAAAAGGAAATAGGGAGAAACTGGTTCACAAATAGGGTGGTGAATGATTGGCATGGACTCAGTCGTCAGGTAGTTAGTGCAGTCTTCAAAGGAAGGCTGGATAAATTCATGGATGGGGAAGAAAGGTGGATGTAGGTAGAGTTAAGTAACAGAAACTACCACGCGTAGGTCTCACGGCCTCTTGTAGCTTCCTTATTGTCTTATGTTCTTATGTAAAGAGAGACAGTGACAAAGCCAGCTGACTGAGACGGGCACAGTTTGACATCCGTGCTCAGCTGACGTCAGATTGTCAACACAACTGAACAGCGATGCCACGCCGTGTTGCCAAATGTGTCGGACGTAAAAGAGCTCGATTGAGGTATGAAATGCGCTAGAAATGCGCTAGGAAAGTTTTCGTCTTCTCCCCTCTATCAATTATAGTAATAGTAGCTAGATAATGGTTATTATTATAGTATTAATTATAGCATTATTACTTTTACAGTATATTGATAATGCTACTGCTTCTGTTGCTGCTACAATAATAATAATAATAATAATAATAATAATAATAATAATAATAATGCAGTTCATGATTAGGATTTACATGGTAGGTACTGAAGAGAATTATATAAATATCTAGTCAATTACCAACCTACGTACAGTATATTCTACAAAATAATGACCTCTATTATGTCGGAGAATGGTATTTGTGTCTGTCTTGCACTAGAAAAAGGTTCTGCAGCACGAACATGTTTCACAGAAGTTGTAGCCTATGCCTTCTCAAGTCACTAAGCTTTGCTGTGATCTCGCATTTACAAAACACACCAAAATTTAAGCCTTGGTCTTGTCTTTTTCCACAGGCTTTAAGCCACTCTTTTAGGTAGCTCTGGAAAAGATTCCCAGCTATTTCTATATGACTGAGTATATGATGGCGGCATTTTGATCGTTAATTAATTACGTGAGTGAGAGACTGACCCCACTGAGGGGCGAAGGCTGACTGCCTAGCCGCTGAGGTGGTGAGGTGGGCTGCGGGCGCAGTCTCACCATACACGAACGATAGATAGCCTACGGGGCTCATACGGGTCGAGGGTAAGCTATATAGGCGCTACATGTGGTTACACTGGTTCACGTATAACAATGCGAAGTAGTTGCCTTGTAGTTATATTCCAACATAGCTTAAAGTACAGTCTTAAGTAGATTTACACTAACCTTGATTTCCAGAAATGCGCTAAAACATGCACCAGATTGAATAAAAATGCACTGAAAAACGCGCTATGGGCAAAACACGAACTTTACGCGCTGTTTGTGATGCCAATGCGCCAGAACTAGCGCATTTCGCGCTAGTTTGGCAACACTGATGCCACGGCTTACTAAACACCTTTCATTTGTCATATCCCATCATCCATGTTTCATATCCCATTGAAGGTGTGCTTACATACCTAGGCAGTTAGGAAATCTTAGCTTACTTGTATCATAACTCCTTGACAACATTACCCTTGACATTGGATTTTTTAAGCACGTTTTTCCTTCATATTTCTGCCCCTATTCACGAACCTAAGGCCAAAGATCTCAAGCAAGGGGAAGATATCTACCCTACCTAAGATTATTTGACATATCTGAGGTGACATAAGGCAAGGCCGTCTGTATGTAAAGGCCTGCGCCTGAGATTGATGACGTCACGGACGACGTCTGTACGAGGCCACCGAGATGACAAGTTTACCTACCTAATTATATGTTTATCAGTATAAAAGATATATTGTTATCTTCGGAAATGTTTGTTCTATAATATTATCAAATAAAAACCCGTAAAACACATTAAAGAAATGCCATTATGAGACTCTCAAGAAATATGCATGAACTTAAACTCTTCGCCATTTAATATTTTTCTCGAAAACATTTTACATGGAGAATATCAATAGAAGCGGAATTTAATTCGCTTTCCATTGCTATATTTTGTTTTCTGATAAATGAATTAGCAGCATGCATAAATTAGCGTTAACTAAATACATAACATCATGAAATCGGGTAATTTCGTACCTAATATATGTTTATCAGTATAAAAGATATATTGTTATCTTCGGAAATGTTTGTTCTATAATATTATCAAATAAAAAACCGTAAAACAGACTAAAGAAAGGCCATTATGAGACTCACAAGAATATGTATGAACTTTAACTCTTCGCCATTTAATATTTTGCTCAAAACATTTTACATGGAGAATATCAATAGAAGCGGAATTTAATTAGCTTTCCATTGCTATATTTCGTTTTTTGATAAATGAATTAGAACCATACATAATTAGCGTTAACTAACAAAAAGGTCATGAAATCGGGTAATTTTTCCCGTTTGATGATGTTATTTATTTAGTTAACGCTAATGTATGTATGGTTCTAATTCATTTATCAGAAAACAAAATATAACAATGGAAAGCTAATTAAATTCCGCTTCTATTGGTATTCACCATGTAAAATGTTTGCGAGTAAAATATTAAATGGCGAAGAGTTTAAGTTCATGCATATTTCTTGAGAGTCTCATAATGGCATTTCTTTAGTGTGTTTTACGGTTTTTTATTTGATAATATTATAGAACAAACATTTCCAAAGATAACAGTATATCTTATACCGCCCGTACATCCTCACATGCTGAAAGCTCGGCTCCTACTGACTCGCGGAGCAGCCTCAGCTCGTGACGTCACGTCCATCCCGCGCTCCCAGGCGCAGGCCTTTACATACAGACGGCCTTGCATAAGGAGACGACACATTAATCAGCGGTCGGACTCAACACCGCAAACTACCGCAAACCACTGAAACTCCCTCACATTGCATGCAAATCAATAGCAAAACATTAATATCTTTTAGCAAACTAACTACAAACCACCAAAAACTACCACAAGCCACTGAAACTCCCTTAGGTTAGGTTAGGTTAGTGGATAGTTGACTGAAAGATATGTTTTGCTATTGATTTGCATGTAATATGAGGGAGTTTCAGTAGTTTGTGGTAGTTTTTGGTGGTTTTTGGTAGTTTTTGGTGGTTTGTGGTAGTTTTTGGTGGTTTGTGGTAGTTTTTGGAGGTTTGTGGTTAGTTTGCTGAAAGATATTAATGTTTTGCTATTGATTTGCATGTAATATGAGGGAGTTTCAGTAGTTTGTGGTAGTTTTTGGTGGTTTGTGGTAGTTTTTGGTGGTTTGTGGTAGTTTTTGGTAGTCTTTGGAGGTTTGTGGTTAGTTTGCTGAAAGATATTAATGTTTTGCTATTGATTTGCATGCAATGTGAGGGAGTTTCAGTGGTTTGTGGATGGTTTGCTGGTGGATTGCGGTAGTTTGCGGTAGTTTTTGGTGGTTTGTGGTAGTTTTTGGTGGTTTGTGGTAGTTTTCGGAGGTGTGTGGTTAGTTTGCTGAAAGATATTAATGTTTTGCTATTGATTTGCATGCAATGTGAGGGAGTTTCAGTGGTTTGTGGATGGTTTGCTGGTGGTTTGCGGTGGTTTGCGGTAGTTTTTGGTAGTTTTTGGTGGTTTGTGGTAGTTTTTGGTGATTTGTGGTAGTTTTTGGTGGTTTGTGGTAGTTTTTGGAGGTTTGTGGTTAGTTTGCTGAAAGATATTAATGTTTTGCTATTGATTTGCATGCAATGTGAGGGAGTTTCAGTGGTTTGTGGATGGTTTGCTGGTGGTTTGCGGTAGTTTGCGGTGTTTAGTCCGCCCCTTAACAAGACAGATGAAGCCACCGCCACCACCACGCAGTCACACACCCGAACAGTCAACACGCAAAGCAGTGAGCACCATGGCCTTGCTAAACACAGATGCGACCAACTCATCTCAATACTCCCTCGGGTGTGACCATTACCGACGCAAATGTAAACTGGTGGTGAGTAAAGGCAGGGGTAGGCAGGGGCAGGGTGGTGTGTGTGCAGGGTGAGGCTGGGAGGCAGGGGGAATCAGCTGGCCTTGCCTAGCCACACACTCAGCCAGCTTGTCTTGTTCTTGGAAACCTGTGAACTATAAGTCTATTTTTTTTTAACAAGGCAAAAAATCCTGACTCCTTGCTGCTTACTGACTGATATTTGATGCCAGGAGAAGGGAATACTGTGCTTCTTCTAAATATCAGCTGTATTTTATCATAGTTAACCATAGTATCAGGTAAACATAGGCATCATTTTAAGCATGAGACCTTAAGATAGAATGGATATATGCCAGGAGAAGGGAATACTACACTTCTCTTAATTTCAGCTGTATTTTATCATAGTTAACCATAGTATCACGTAAACTTAGGCATAATTTTAAGCATGAGACCTTAAGATAGAATGGATTTTTTGCCATGTTAAAAAAATAGCCTATATTCATCTAGTGATATTGAGAGAGGGAGTGAGAGAATGATAGAAAATATATAGAAAAAAAAAAGGTAAATATGCTGTTTCAACCAATACTAATACTTTCCTAGCGAACCCCCAAGACCACCCTGCTAGTTATCTAACCTAACCCGAACATAGATTACGTAATCTAACCTCGCTCGTTTTTTTTTGGCCCCCCAGACCCTTGTGTTATTTTTAATTTCCGCCAGCTGTTGTAGGGTAGGGGTTAGAAATACTCCTTATGATGAGAATGAAACTTTCAGGATACTTAAAACCACCGATCATGTATTGGTTTAAACTGCACTTATACCTCAAAAAATACATACAGAAAGAGGTTAGAGCTGTGTGTTATGCTTAGGCTCTCATGGCAATAATTATGTCTGCTATGGTATACTTCTCATACTATAACTGATACTTTATAGGGTATTATTCTAGTGTTTGCCCATACTCCCCCTCGCCCACAAAACAAGCTTGGGGACCTGGGGGAATGCGGGATATATGGCTGGGGTACAAAATATGGTATTATTCTAGTGTTTGCCCATACTCCCCCTCGCCCACAAAACAAGCTGGGGGACCTGGGGGAATGCGGGATATTTGGCAGGGCTACAAAATATGCGTCGCAACCACATAGTTTTTGAGTTATGGAAGTTAAAAAAATTCCCTAGATCTAGGGAAAATTAATTGGATTTCTTCTGAGTCCAGAGACGTGTGAACCTGACGATCCTCACAGCATGATGACCCAAGTGTCGAGAACCCCCCAACCCCCTGCTAGGTTAGGTTAGATTTGGTTAGGTTATCGGTGGGTCAAGCCCCCCGCTAGGTTAGGTTAATTTTGGTTAGGCAAGTTTCTCTAGATATAAGGAAATAACCCTAGATCTAGGGAATTTTACCCCCCCTGAACAACTCTTAAATTACGTGTTTCAGACGCATAATTTGTTCCCCACCCGAAAACCCCGCATTCCCACAGGTCCCCAACCTTGTTTGGGGGAAGTGGGAGAGTATGGGCAAACACTAGAATTTTACCCTTTATAATAATAACAACACTTACATCTATAGTCTATTTTTTTTATTATGGTCAAAATGCAGTAAGGAAGCCACGCCCCCTGCCTCCCCTTCTATTCTTCGGGGCAGCTGATTGGTGCATTCCTCGTATCATCACTACCAATCACAATATCTTCACTACTTAACAGCGCGTGACCACTGGACAGAGCAATCTTCACTACAGAGGGTGACAAAATCAAAAATCCCTTTGTAGTGAAGATTGCTGTTAAGTAGTGAAGATATTGTGATGGGTAGTGATGATACGAGGAATGCACCAATCAGCTGCCCCGTAGAATAGAAGGGGAGGCAGGGGGCGTGGCTTCCTTACTGCATTTTGACCATAATAAAAAAAATAGACTATAGGTTAATTTTCTCCCTGATCTACCGTATGTATTTTCAGACTGTCACTTCCAGAATGTATTTAATAGTTTCAGGCGTCCATAGCTTCACTATCTGAGTGCATCTGCCTCCCCATTGCACACATAAGAACATAAGAAGAAAATAAGGAAGCTACAAGAGGCCGTGAGACCTACACGTGATAGTTCCTGTTACTTAACACTACCTACATCCACCTTTCATCCCCATCCATGAAATTATCCAGCCTCCTTTTAAATCTCCCTATTGACTCTGCACTGCATTTCATAATAGCTTCTCAGCAATGTAGCATAGATATAAGAATACTATTAGTGGAAGTTTGGTATCATTACCTATTAACAGTACTGGTAGGCTGTATAATTCCCTATCTCTGCTTTCAAAATAACCAACAATCAGTCTTTTCTTAGAACATAAGGAAGCTACAAGAGGCCGCGAGACCTACACGTGGTAGTTCCTGTTACTTAACACTACCTACATCCACCTTTCATCCCCATCCATGAAATTGTCTAGCCTCCTTTTAAAGCTCCTTAATGACTGCACTAACTACCTGACGAGTGAGTCCTTTCCAATCATTTACCACCCTATTTATGAACCAGTTTCTCCCTATTTCTTTCTTTCCTCTTTATCAGTCTTGTTTTTTAATTGCCTGTTGTCTTTCCAGAGCCCATGCTGTAAAAACAACTACATCTGTCGCTTTTGTCACGACGAGGGTGAAAACCATGCCTTGGACCGGCCGAACATAACACAGGTGGAATGTCTGGTGTGCAATAAGATGCAGCCGTTCTCCCAGACATGTGCAAACTGTGGCATCATATTTGGGAACGTGAGTATCGCAGCAGCTACTCAATAGGGCTCCTTCTTGACCTAAAAACGAAAAATATTTACTTTATGACTGATTTTCAGACAAGTTTGATTTATTTTCTCTTAATATGTGATGCTTTTCCTAATGGAGATAGTTTTTTCGTGTGCAAACCTCAAAAAAGTGTGTTTTTTGCAATTCGAAAGTGATGACAAATTTCTAAAAATACATTTTTAGAAGTTTTGACTGGAAACACACTCCATTTGTAAATCAATCAAATAATAACCTAATCAAACCATTAAACAAACCTAATCCTCTAACTAACCTAACCTAGCATATGAAACAAATAATGTTTGCACATTTCATTGTTACTTTCACACTCGTTATGACCTACAGAAACAGTAGAAAGGTGATTACGAAGACCTTGGATCTTGGATTACGAAGACCACTCCAATAACACTTGCTGAAATGTGTGTTATATTGCTTTGTGATATTGTTTGCAATGTTTTGGACTGATTATTATTTCGGCCCCTACCAAGCTTGTTGTGTTTTTGTCGCAGAAACCAATCCGTTTTCAATTGCGAGAAAAAACTGTCTTCGTACCAAGACGATGCTTGGACGACAAAAACACGGCTTAAGTATTCCATCTCCAATTTTCTTACAGTATTTCTGTGAGAAGTGCAAGTTGTTTGGCGATGAGGACCTGGGGATGTACCACTGCGAGGGCTGTGGCCTGTGTCGTGTGGGGGGCCGGGACAAGTTTTTCCATTGTGACATTTGTGAACTTTGTCTTCCAACAGACATCAAAACCACTCATAAGGTGAGCTAATATTTGCATGACTTGTAAGCATTCCTACAAGCACGAGTACATAGGCTTCACGGGCTGGATTTAAATTTTTCAGCCAAAATATTAACCCCTTGAGACCCAGAACGTAATTTCCATTGTAATTTGGGTACCATTAGACGATTTTTAGTGACTAAGCAATATTTGTATAGATGTGACCTGTTTAGTATCCTTGTCCACTAGCAAATTTGGTATATTCAGTTAGTTTTCATAATTTTATGGCTAACAACGGACAATTTTATATAGCAAAGGAAAGATCTGGGCGTGAAGGGGTTAAGGAGATGGGAATGGGTTTATGGGATGGGAAGCAACTAGCAGGATGGTTCCCAGAGATTTGTACTAAATTTGCTAAGGTAGCCAGGGAGAATGTAACAAGGGAAAACCTAGGAGATAAAAAGGGAGTTCAGACATACCAGGAGAGGAAGGATGAGGCAGGGGAGAAGTGTTTTTCGAAGGGTTGGTGATGTGCTGGCTCGCTCTGCTCAAGTCATCACGGAGGACAGATCGCGTCCAACACTGGCCAACGTCACGTGCCGTCGCTGTGCTGTTGGAACAATTAAATTCATCACCATTTGTTATACTGTAGTTGTCAGTTCATCCTAAACACTAGTCTATTTTTTTTAACATGGCAAAAATTTCATTCTATCTTAAAGTCTCCTGGTTAAAATGACGCCTGTGTGTACCTGATAATAGGGTTAACTATGATAAAATACAACTGACATTAAGAAGAAGCGTAGTATTCCCTTCTCCTGGCATCAAATATCAGTTAGTAAGCAGCAAGGGGGCAGCATTTTTCACCTCGTTAAAAAAATAGAGACTATAGTGCCTTAATCCCCTGACCCCCCCCCCCCCCCCCCCCGGTCAGACCACTGCTGAAAGCCACTTAAAGACTGGTGAAGCCACTTAATTTAGGTCAAGCACATCCCCAGTAAGTCTGAAGGTTTGAGGGGTGGCTAATATAGTGAGTGATACACATCAAGCAGGCTCATCATCAAGACAGAGCTTTCCACACCAACACAGCCACTATTAATAATGCCGGTGGAGAAGTAGAATAACATATGAGGCTAACTTAACCGCTTAGTTGCCAGTCCCTTTAACCCCTTGAGACCCAGAACGTAATTTTCATTGTAATTTGGGTACCATTAGACAATTTGTAGTGACTATAAGCAATGTTTGTATAGATGTGACCTGTTTAGTATCCTTGTCCACTAACTAATTTGGTATATTCAGTTACTTTTCGTGATTTTATGGCTAACAACATACAAATTTTTATAGCCAAGGAAAGATCTGGGCGTGAAGGGGTTAAAGAAAGATCTGGGCGTGAAGGGGTTAAGGAAAGATCTGGGCGTGAAGGGGTTAAAGAAAGATCTGGGATTGAAGGGGTTAAGGAAAGATCTGGGCGTGAAGGGGTTAAGGAAAGATCTGGGCGTGAAGGGGTTAAGGAAGGCAGTAAGGGAAGCAAGTAAAGAACATATAATTGATGAAGTTGTTGACATGATTTCATTGTATTGTAGTGCATTGTCAAGATGGGCAAGGCCAACTGTCCTGTGTGCCTTGAGGACATCCACACCTCAAGGAACGTGTCCCACATCCCCCCCTGCAGTCACCTCATCCACCGGCCCTGCTTCGACGACCTCATCTCCGCAGGGTTCTACGCCTGTCCAGTGTGTGGCTCCTCCATGCTCAAAATGGATGAGGTAAGGACAAATTGATGACAAAAAGTAGATCTATACTTGTTTAAATCTGTTTATCTTATATTAATGCATGATAATGGGTGAGGTAAGGACAAGGTGACAGTAAAAAGTTGATCTATACTTGTTTAAATCTGTTTATCTTATATGAATAATGGACTAAGTCGTCAGGTGGTCAATGCGGAGTCTATTGGGGTCTTTAAAAGGAGTCTGGATAAATTCATGGATGGGGAAGAGAGGTGGATATAGGTAGAGTTAAGTTACGGGAACTACCTCGTGTAGGTCTCACGGCCTCTTGTAGCTTCCTTATTTTCTTATGTTCTTATAATGTGTTAGGTATCAAAGTGTGGTGTGTGGTAATGGTCGTACAAGATAGCAGTAGTGAATTATGTCAATGGAGAAATCGCTATAGTATTTCCAAAGTCTGTAATTCATGAAAAATATTTAGATATACAGTAAAACCTCTCATATTCGGACTAATTGGGCCAAGGAGTGGTCCGAGTAATGCAAGGATCCGAATAAGGGGGGGATATTGTAAAAAAAAAAAAAAAAAAATAATAATAATAATCTAGGTGTATATATAGCTAGGAAATTTCGACCTCTAAAAAAAAAAAAAAAAATCTAAGTGTATATACGTATAGCTAGGAAATTTGAACCCCTTAAAAAAAAAAAAAAAAAAAAAAAAAAAAAAAAAAAAAAAAAAATAAATAAAAAATTAGGTATATATAGCTAGGAAATCCCACCCCCCCTCCCCCCCCAAAAAAAAGGAGGAGGTTCGAATAATGTCAAAGTCCGAATAATGAGGGTCCGAATACGTGATGAGGTTTTACTGTAGAAGTAGATTGTAAAATGGGAAAAATCTTTGTGATCTCATTCAAGACTTACAAAACAAATGCAGATACCAAAAAAATGCTGCTAAATGAGGTTGCTTTCTAATATCATGAGTAATGTAATTTTTAGGTCTGGGAATCACTAGACGAGGAGATCCAGGACACCCCGATGCCCGGCGAGTACTCTGACCTGTACTGCAAGGTGGTGTGTCGAGACTGCAACGAGGTAATTAAGAGAAGCTATCTGTATAGGTGTGTGCATGGTTACTATAAGCAGACTCTTGTACCCTGATCTGTTGTGTGTGCATGGTGTCACGTGAGATGAATGCTCATATTCGTAGTCACATACCATGATTGCTCGTGGTAATTGCTATGATTTTGTTCCATTTCTACTCAGTCAAAATGATTCACTTGATCTTGTAGCTGCCATGGAAAGTACTAGAGCAATCATACAGTACTCCTATTGCAATCACAACAGAGATCTTGTAGCTGCCATGGAAAGTACTAGAGCAATCATACAGTGCTCCTATTGCAATCACAACAGAGATCTTGTAGCTGCCATGGAAAGTACTAGAGCAATCCTACAGTACTCCTATTGCAATCACAACAGAGCTGGCATGACCTATTGATTTCATTAGGACAAGACAAAAAGTGAACAATGACCACGTACAATCATGGTATGTGACTACGAATACGGGCAGAAGTGATAGGTCAACCATTTCAAATAACAAGCAGCCATATCAGAATAAAGAAATGGATGGAGAGATAAGGGTACAAAAGTCTGCTTGGAGTCAAAAGTGCTACTGTTTGGTTAAAGACTGAGAGATATATATATTTTTTAACCCATTAATTTTTCCTTTGCTATATAAAATTGTTTGTTATTAGCCATAAAAGTACGAAAAGTAACTGAATATACCAAATTAGTTAGTGGACAAGGATACTAAACAGGTCATAGCTATAAAAAATTGTTTATATTCACTAAAAAATCGTCTAATGGTACCCAAAATTACAATGGAAATTACGTTCTGAGCCTCAAAGGGTTGGTTAAACACTGAATTTGTAACACAATGTACCACCTCAAGTCAGGTTATGAAGGTGGTGAGATGCGTGATCATTGCAGACTTTAGTTTATACAGGTTCACAATCTTTTATCCAAAATTCTGAAAACCGAAAAGCTCCAAAAACCAAACATTTTTCCCAGACTATCTGTCAGGCAATAATAGCCTACAGGCGCTATAGGCTCAAAAGTATATATATAAAAAAAAAAAAAAAAATCCTGGTCACACCTTATGATTCTCTCTTTCTCTCTATCCTGAAAGATGTCACGATGACCTATTTTTTATTATTTTTTTTATGTCTCCTTGTACTTCCCAGCCAACACATTTGACACGCCATGCAGAACCCTCACCTTACATCTCTCTCTCTCTCTCTCTCTCCTCTCTCTCTCTCTCTCTCCACTGGGTGACAATTTCTTTCTTTCAGCTTGTGATGGAACTTCCTCTGAGTATTAAAAAGCGTTAAAATCTACGCTAAAAATCTTCCATTCTGAAATCCGAAAAATTCCGAATTCCGAAAAGTGTCTGGTCCCAAGATTTTCGGATAAGAGATTGTGAACCTGTACCACTTTTACCGATCTTATAATACGTATTGATGCATAAAATTGTAGTACAGTAATTACAATCAGGTAGGTTTTTGTTTTGTTTGAACATTAATGAGTTCCTGGGAAGAATTGACGCTTTAGATAAATAAGTGATATGATTATTATTTTATATTTATTATTATTATCATCATAAAACCCTATATCACCATGCAGTTACTGATAAAATGTCAACCTTCCTGAATAACCCGGTGTGCTGCGTGACCACAGTTTCTAAGATGACCATTTGACCATGTGACCATTTATTTATTTTTTATTTTTTTAATCCTGACTCCGTGCTGCTTAGTGAGTGATATTTGATGCCCGGAGAAGGGAATACTACACTTCTTCTTAATTTCAGTTGTATTTTATCACTGACTGATATTTGATGCCAGGAGAAGGGAATACTACACTTCTTAATTTCAGTTGTATTTTATCACTGACTGATATTTGATGCCAGGAGAAGGGAATACTACACTTCTTAATTTCAGTTGTATTTTATCACTGACTGATATTTGATGCCAGGAGAAGGGAATACTACACTTCTTCTTAATTTCAGTTATATTTTATCACTGACTGATATTTAATGCCAGAAGGGAATACTACACTTCTTAATTTCAGTTATATTTTATCATAGTTAACCATATTATCAGGTAAACAGAGGCATAATTTTAAGCAAGAGACCTTAAGATAGAATGGAATTTTTACCTCGTTAAAAAAATAGACTGTAGAATGTCAGTGTTGAAGTGAATACCTACAGTACTACAGCCTGTGTGTGTGTGTGTGGGCAGGAGTGTATGGCGATGTTCCACGTTTTGGGCAACAAGTGCATGCGGTGCGGCTCCTACAACACAGTGCGGGCCAAGGGAGGACTTTGCCAGCGCGTCAAAGGTAAGACCCAGACTCTAGGGCACAGCAAAGAAGGGCTATAATGCAGTAAAACCTCTCGTATTCGGGCTAATTGGGCCAAGGAGTGGTCCGAGTAATGCAAGGATCCGAATAATGGGGTGATTATATATGGGGGGGGGGGGGGGGGGGGGATATGTATTTAAAAAAAAAAAAAAAAAAAAAAAAAAAAATTATCTAGGTGTATATATAATATAGCTAGGAAATTTCGACCCCTAACAAAAAAAATCTCCACTATTTTTTGTAGTTCATGATGTAGTTTTCAGGATAAAGAGGGTCTGTGCCTCATGCTTTGCTTTGCTTCATTTCCAGAACAAACGACGCCCGTGCCAGAAGAGCCGGAATACCCGAGTTCAGAGTCGAGCGGCGCCGAGGGCTTCAGTAATGACAGCGACAATGGGGGTAATTCTTAATGTTTAAAGAGCCGGGCATTGCTCCATACGTCCTGCTAGTTGTGTGTGCATGAAAGACTGCAGCTTCTGGTTGAGTGAGAGTTAAAAAATAATTTTATAAAGATTTTTACAGAGGCTAAATAAGAAAACAACAGTTGGATGAATAGTGATATCTCTTGACACTGAGATAAACAATCCAACAGATTCTCAAAGCAAAGGTTGTTACCAGGATTAAAGGGAAACAATATAATTCAAATACTATGTTGGCTCTCTCATGCCCCAAGAAGAAATGTTACAAATTAGGAACATTATACAAGTTGTTACAATGACACAAACACAAGTGTGTGTGGATTCCCTGAATGAGCTCTTGGTGCATCACTGACAGGTGACTTCCCGACCCTAACCATGCTGCCTTACCGGCCTGTGCTTTGTGCTTGCCATGACATGATGTGAGACAGACAGACAGAGAGAGGGGGAGGAGGGAAAGCGATATATTTCATATACATTGCTAACGTCATTACATCTCCAACCTGCAGCTGATCTTTGTAACTTCACACAACACTTTATTCTTGTATGGTTATGGGCAGTGGCTGAGAGGTCATCACACTGGTGCTGCAGTGTTACCAGTGCTGGATTGAAAACAACACCACCCATTTATCCTGTATTTCATCATGACTTAACACCAATCGTGTGACAATTGTGTTGCTCACGGATGAAGAGCCGATACATTGGCGTGTAAAGTCCTGTTTTTTTATTTCCTTGTAATCCCCTTAATTTAATCTTTTTAATCACCTGACTATCATTCAATTGTAGAGACTTTGAATGTCTGGGAATAAGATAGAGTAAACATTTCTGTTTGGAAATCTGTAGTAGGAAAATCTAAGAAATAACATTTTTGCTTTCCTGAAATTTATAACGTTGTGAAAATTGGATAACTTGTGTCTTGTTGGCATCCATATGCTAGTCTGTCTGTGCACTGAAGAGTGAAACTTGAATACTTTTCTATAAACTTGAAAAAATAGCAGTTACAGTTTTACTATTGAAGGTATTTAGCTTCTAGAATTTCAGTATTCAGATCATTTATAAGATTATTATGTTGTTACAAGATTATTATGTTTATCTTTTATCCTAAATCTTAATGTTCTCATTGTATTATCTTTTTTATACCCGACACATGTATACCACTTTTCATGGTGTGGTGTAACTATATTTGGTCTTTCAAGGCAAGGGTACACACACACACACACACTCAGGGGTACACAGGGGTACTCCGTAGTGTAGTGGTTAGCACGCTCGGTTCACAATCGAGAAGTCCCGGGTTCGATCCCCGGGCGGAGCGCAGAGAGATGGGCGGTCTTCTTAAAACCCGAGCCCCCGTCCACCCAACAATGAGTGGGTTCCGGGTGTTAGCCGGGGGTTTGTGACCCGCCTCCCGGGGTGGTGTTTTCGGCCAACACTAACCACTATACATAAACACATAAATGAATGATAGAATGGATATATGGAGACGGGGCCATATGCGTGTAGCTCAGGCCCTGTAAAGTACAACTAGATGAATTTCATTTAATAAAACTAAATTAATGAAAACACCCCCTTGGCTTACATCCCACACCTTTTCTCAGCTAGGTGAACAGGGACCAGAGCGCGAAAGGAGACACGCCCAGTGTCTCCGCCTAACCAGGGATATGAACCCACGCCTCTGTGACCACACAAATCTCTCGCTTGTTCACTGGGCTGCTAAGTTTCTATACATAGTGATTTGATGTACAGTAAAACCTCTCGTATTCGGACACTCATTATTCGGACTTTGACATTATTCGGACCTCCTCCTCTTTTTTTATTTTTTTTTATTTTAGGGGTCGAAATTTCCTAGCCTAGAATTTTTTTTTTTTTTATTATTATATTTTTTTTTAAGGGTTGAAATCTCCTCACCTAGATTTTTTTTAATTTTTTTTAGGGGTTGAAATTTCCTAACCTAGATATTTTTTTTTTTTTTTACATATCTAAATACCCCCATATATAACTCCCCCATTATTCGAATCCTTGCATTACTCGGACCACTCCTTGGCCCAATTAGTCCGAATATGAGAGGTTTTACTGTATTTTCAGTGGTAACCCTTTATTAAGTAGTGCATAGGTACATTATTCCATATCTGCTATCACAAGATAAATCCTATCAATGGGAAATCCTCACTATTCAATGTTTGTTGCATGAATTTTAATTTTGAATGTGAAGGATTTGTTGTAACTCACTATCAGTATATTGTTTTATCTGTTTTACCATCTTCAAAACACCCATGACAGTTTTCCCTTATGCTGCAGGGTCAGCCCAGACCTTGTGTCGTGGGCATGGCTAGTGCCCCGCCACACTGACGGATCCCACAAGGTTCCTAACACGTGAATACTTCCAATCATAGTACTGCAAAGGGAAAATAAACCAGCAATATAAGGTTTTTAAGAGTTTAGATTACTACACACCCTTGCCTGCCACAATTATTAAGTATGAAAACAGTTTCTACGTCCATTTTGCGAGTCGGCATGTTATCATGACTCTTTTCTTATTTCTGTGTCATGTATGCCACTGTTACCTTATCGGAGGGTAAACCAGAGTGCGTAGCCAATATAATTATCATCATTTGTATTTTCTATTATATATGAGTGTATTTTTCTTAATTACATACTGTATGTATATTTCTTTCTTAGAATAATAGAATAAATAATCCATTTTGACAAATTCTGGTTTGGTGTATTCAAAGCTGAGGATGAAAAACGAAATATGCAACACTCAAGTTCCCTGACCGAGCCCACAGCACTGGCAACAAATTCCAATTGTTTACTAAATGCAACCTATCATGTCACGCTCCTCCCCAACCCTCTGCACACCCTGTCACGCTCCTCCCCAACCCTCTGCACACCCTGTCACGCTCCTCCCCAACCCTCTGCACACCCTGTCAAGTTCCTCTCACTGTCCAACATGTCCTAATATCCTGCCCCCATCTTACTCCTGCCCGTTCCAGTTCCTTCCCTCATTTGTCCTCCCTTTCCCTACCTCCCTGTCTTGCGGACATTCTCCCGGAATCCCCCTCCTTCTCCCTGGAAAATTTAACCTCCTTCCTCCAGCAAATCCACATCTTACATCTGATCTAACCATCCTGCTGTAACATTCCGTTCTTTCCCCTTCCCTCCTCGTTTCACTATTATTCTTTAACCCTGACCCTTGATATGCTTTGCCACAGTGCCATATGACCTCTGATGGCTGGCACATTCACCTTTTTGGCATTAAATCAATTACTAAATGCAAATGTCTTAAATATTACCTATTTTGTTATTTTTTTTTACTGTTTGCACACAGTCCAACATGATTATGATTGTAAGATAAGTTCCGTGTCATTGGTCTTCAACGCTGCGCTTTGTGCCCCTTCCTGCGCACTACTGCGCTGTGTGGCCCTTCCTGCACACTATGTTACTGCCGCTTTGCATCCATCCCTCAGTTCTCCCTCACCTTGGACTAAGAATCAGTTTAGGTGAAGCTCAACCCTTTCCTAGAAAAATGTTTTGCATCTGTCATATTACAGGTAGAGTATGTTGAAAACTAACATTCTTAAATCAACAAAAGTGAAACTGCATGACATTAAAACATTGAATTGGAAGAAGTATTTGCTGGGTGCATTATGGGCCAAGGTTCTAGAGCCCCTTGCCTCTCCCTGCCACAGATCCTCACATGGCTGACATCCACCAGACAGGTCATCCAGACTCTCAAAAATATACTACCAAAAGCTTTTGATGTCATGGGCAATAGCAAATGTTTTTACAGAAATTCCTAAAAGATGACAGATTCCGTCAGGAAAGCTAGAGGATTGCTGGTGCACTTAACGGAATTTGTACCGACCATGACAATTATAAACAGAGGTTGTGGGCCAGCGCTTTAGTGTGCCCACAATGGTGCCAAGACTCCCGCCTCCAGACAGCCAACCCTCCACCTCGGGATGATGCGGGTAGGATGTAACACAGTCCTGCACTTCATTAATTTGCATTAGCTTCCACCGTTCCTTAACCTGCCTCTTTCTGGACAACAGAATTGAATGCAGCAAGTTATTGATTCCTATAACTTCTAGTCCACAGATGCAGCTTTAAAACTTTCCTTTTACTCCTTAGTCTATACAGGCTTGCTTAACTTTAAGGGTTTATGATCGACTACTTGATTGTATATTTCTGTATATTTTCGTAGGCTGAAGACTCATACAGGTGAAAACGATGATTTGATAAACTTACAGGTGAAAACGATGATTTGATAAACTTACAGGTGAAAACGATGATTTGATAAACTTACAGGTGAAAACGATGATCTGATAAACTTACAGGTGAAAACGATGATTTGATAAACTTAAGATAAAAACTAGTGATTTGTGCATTAATGAAAATTTTAATCAATATAATTTTTGTCAATTGTTGCAAAAACTTTGTGTAACCCTGAAAATGACTAATTCTGAATGGCTATTTCTATAAGGGTAAATGTATTATGGTTTGTAGAGTTGTGAAGATCCGAGGTGGTATTTTCAGTTATATTACGTATGGTGAAAATGCAATTATGTATTTCGTGAGTTACTGAGAGTATGTGTTGCAAAATCTTACCATATTGTAATATTTATTTACTTCACAGGTTTTTTACAATTGATATCATAACCAAATGATTACCTATGTACTGTCTAGTCTTAAAAATAGCGTCATTCTGTATCCGTTGTATTTATTTGATCCCAAATATTCCCTGTATCAAGGAGTCATGTGAGGAGAGAAGGTTATAAGCTGGAAAAATGTGATTGGGGAGGCTGTACAAGACCATGGTGAGATCCATATAGTAGGGATGGGAGGTGTGTTGTCAGGGTGGTCAAGTCAGTCTGGGCTGTGTTGTCAGGGTGATCAAGTCAGTCTGGGCTGTGTTGTCAGGGTGATCAAGTCAGTCTGGGCTGTGTTGTCAGGGTGATCACGTCAGTCTGGGCTGTGTTGTCAGGGTGATCAAGTCAGTCTGGGCTGTGTTGTCAGGGTGATCAAGTCAGTCTGGGCTGTGTTGTCAGGGTGGTCAAGTCAGTCTGGGCTGTGTTGTCAGGGTGGTCAAGTCAGTCTGGGCTGTGTTGTCAGGGTGGTCAAGTCAGTCTGGGCTGTGTTGTCAGGGTGATCAAGTCAGTCTGGGCTGTGTTGTCAGGGTGGTCAAGTCAGTCTGGGCTGTGTTGTCAGGGTGGTCAAGTCAGTCTGGGCTGTGTTGTCAGGGTGGTCAAGTCAGTCTGGGCTGTGTTGTCAGGGTGGTCAAGTCAGTCTGGGCTGTGTTGTCAGGGTGGTCAAGTCAGTCTGGGCTGTGTTGTCAGGGTGATCAAGTCAGTCTGGGCTGTGTTGTCAGGGTGGTCAAGTCAGTCTGGGCTGTGTTGTCAGGGTGGTCAAGTCAGTCTGGGCTGTGTTGTCAGGGTGGTCAAGTCAGTCTGGGCTGTGTTGTCAGGGTGGTCAAGTCAGTCTGGGCTGTGTTGTCAGGGTGGTCAAGTCAGTCTGGGCTGTGTTGTCAGGGTGGTCAAGTCAGTCTGGGCCGTGTGGAGCAGGGATTGTTGACTTTACAGGTTGTAGTCATCCATCACAATCTTTATACAGATGACTTTTCATGACTATAACTCTGTTAGCTGCCCTGAGTACAGCAAACTCACTACCAAATTGTAAAGTTAGCAATCTGACATTCTATGATAAGAATTGAAAAATGGTAAATATGCAGTTTCAACCAATACTCTCGAATCTCGATTACCATTTTCTTTTTCCCTATAGACAACAAGCTTGGAGGAGGGTAAAAAAATCGACATTGTGAGTGGAGGAGGCAAATATAACTGATTTATGGCTCCCCGAGACCTGCCCCGCCCCCCAAAAGCTAGTTCACTAACCTAACCTGGACATCGAAATTATGTAACCTAACCAGTGTAAGTGCCGTTACAACCAAATTGGTAAATTTTTACAATAGGACCGAAATTCTCTACACAATTGGGAGTATGGTTTCTGTTTACCTTAATGGATTCTAAGAAACATTTACTCTATGAGCTTCCATCGCAAATCACTACTTTCTGAGATATAAGATGTTTTTAGTAGGTAGGAGTGTATAAGATTAAAATTAAACTAACCTAACCCCATCTTCTGTCTCACGACCCTAACCTAACCCCTCGCTTTAGCCTCCTAACTAAAGCCAAATCCTCATTAAAGTGTCAGCGGCAAGGAAGAACAGAGGCGATGCAGGTCACAAGAGGAAGAAGAGTAAGGCGCTCGTAAACACATTTTTTCTCGCCTCCCTATAAACAAAATGTCATATCTCCAAAAGTAATGATTTGCAACGGAAGCTCATAGAGTAAATGTTTCCTAGAATCCAATACGATATACAGAAACCACTCCCAATTGTGTAGGGAATTTCGGTCCTAGTGGAAAATAATACCCCAAATTGAACCAATACACGCTCGGTGGTTTTAAGTGTCCTGAACGCTTCGTTCTCATCATAAGGAGTATGATTTGTAACTAACACAGCCGTCGGAAATGAAAAATAACACAAACGGGGTCTAGGAGCGAACCCCCCCCCCCCCCCCCCCCCCCAGTGAGGTGAGATTACGTAATTAATGCTCAGGTTAAGTTAGTGAACTAGCAAGGGGTCCGGGGGGCACAACCCCCCCCCCCCAGCTTTTGTCAGATGAGTATTGGTTGAAACTGCCTATTTACCACCTAACCTAACCTAGACTCCCTCTTAGAAGCCGACAGGGTTGGGGGACTGTGGGAAATCGGGATGTTGGGTGGGGGAGGTAAATTTAACTGGTTTATGACCCCTCAAAACCCTAACCTTACCGAACCGAAACTAATCCTAAACAAACCTGACAGGTAAATATCCTGCCATTATAACCTCGTAACCCCCCCATAGTTAACTGGTGGGGGGCTAAACTGCAAGTTATGTCAGGAGAGTATTGGTCAATAGGGAGTATTGTACTAAACTACAGTTTTAGCAACACACGAGCATAACAATCCCTGGGCCTGGCACCAAGTACTACCTTGCCTGGCACCACACCAGACAAGGGAGTCACGTACCTGGCACGGCTGAGTGGCGGGACACTGGTTGGGGTCACCTTTGGAGGGAACACTGGTCAGGTCAACACTACGTTCAGGCCGCTGTGTACACTGCGTTCACCACCTCAGACCAATGCACCGCCTCAACATTGGCCAAGATTACCCACGTGGAAGGCAGCTTAACACTCGACGTCTACTCTTTGTGGTGATTTGAGCGAGAATAACTTCAAGTCAGCGTCTGCGTGACAGCGAGGCGCGTGGCCACGGGGCAGCCGACTGTCCAGGCCCGGATGTAAACTGGGGCGTAGTCACATTTCCTACAAACCTACAATAGTTGGAGTACTGCCACATATCCTACACATAGGCTGTCATATTTCCTACACCAAAACCAGTATCCAGCACATTCCCTACACAAAACACTCCTACAAATTTAGCAGTTTTGAGAGTAGTGACATATTTCCTACAAGGCTACAGCGTACCTCCTACACCCACTGTGGGGCGCCTCTGTACTCGGCGCTTCTGTTGGCTCACTACACTCCTGCTGACGACCTTGACCAGTCAACAAGTACTTAGCTTGATATATGTCCTTTCTGCGCAGTATTATGGAGCAACCAAACCAGAGAGACAAGTACCGTTCACATTCAGACAAGAGTCGAGTTTAGGTTTTTCTCCATACGTCGGGCCAGACGGCATTTCGGAGCCTTGTACTCCACTGTTCCTGGACCCAGCATGGCTAGTAGTGAGGGGAACACCCGCTTCAACGCAGTGGTTTACAAAGACAACTCTGGATTCCGGTACTTCCGAAATGTGGCCAGGAACAACAAACTGTACCTGCGTTGCATTCAACACAGATGCACATATTTACAGTATAGATGCACATATTTACATACTGTCACAGCTCCTACACATAGGCGGTCATATTTCCTACACAAAAACAAGTGTCAGGCATATCTTCTACACCTACTGTGTGTAGGAGATATGCTGTATCTCTGTAGGAAATATGTCACTACTCTAAAATCTGCTATATGTGTAGATGTGCTGTGTAGTGTACATGGTGTAGGAACTGTGACGCGCCCTGGAAACTTACCACGCTTCTCCATTTCAATTTTCATGACAATTTTTTTTTCTGCCTGAAAGCTGTAAATTTACACATGACTTCACACATTATTTTGTGAATACATTCTGAATATACATACATTGTTATGTTAATTCATTTTTAGAATAAAAAAAAAAATGGCTAAAACACAAACACAGACACACACGTTATAGAAGTAATGAGGTTACACGTGTGCATCAGCGCAGGTAACGCCACTCAGGAGCAGCAGGGGCGTTCACCTGTGTTGTGGTGCCTAGAGGCCCGTCCACGCTACCGTAGATAACAGTCTGCACTAATGTCGCCAGCCGCCAAATATTACGAATTATAGCATCACTACTGATTTTTATGTGCCACTGAAGATGTTACACAGTAGTTTATATCATGACTGTATAATCTTCCCTGTTTCAGCATTGTTTTATGCTTTGTATCTGCAAGTATAACTGTTGCGTATTTTGCTTTTCAAGTTTTTCTTCGCGCGACGATAGATAGTAGCTAATCACCTTTCGGGCGGCAGGACACAAGGCTTGCCAGATCTTTCAAACTTGAATAGAATTTGCTTTCACGTTGGCAGAGGAATTTTTATATATCCAAGCATCTTCCGCAGGTAATATATATAGAGACTTGTTTTACTTTACCTCTAATTTCCCTGAATTCCCCAGAGTGGCGACTCAACTGTTGGGTTAAAATACTAGCTGGCGACTTTACTGTAGTAGGTATAGCAAGGTCGCCACTCGGTTTTATTTTTGTAATTTGTTCATTTATAGCCCTAATATGACACAGATGATGACACAAAATGACACAGACTTTCCAGATAGCCCCTTCTAACTTTCCTGAAATCATGAATGTACAAATGTAAGTATTAACGCCACCACACGTCTGTAAATAACAAAGAAACGTTATAGCATGATGATAGAGAAGAACAGTTGTAGGAGTGAAAACATTAAAATCATCACGAAACCCTACCCTCACATCATTATAGCTGTGTCAATGCGGCCATATTATGTAGTACACCAGGTGGTGCCAATGCGATACAGTTACTTCCTACCGGTAGCTGTATCCATTCATGCCATGACAAAATAAACTGTCTATATATATATGGGTAGCTGACAGTATCTGAAAGTAGCCATTCGACGCAAACAGGCCCAGGGGCGCACGCGGAACAGTAAAGTCTCCGGAACGGGTGCGGCTAAATTCACTATAAGGAACAGTCTTCCCCCGTCTGAGGATCATTGATTGGGCTCGAAGATAACAAATAATTCATCACTATGACGTGACAGGAAAAGCTAGTAAGCTACACAGCGCGCTAATGTACAGAGAGGAAGCCACCAATATACAGCTCATTCACGCCTCACGGAGGCCACGTGCTCGGTGCCCCACACACTGCAGGTGACTCATGATCACAGTAGTAGGCCTAGAGGTCAGCCAGACATCGGGAAAGGCTCGACAGCGTGACGTCACTGTCGCCCTCGCCTCCCGCTCACCGCTCTCCGGGTCGCATATTCCCCAACTCATAGACCACTATATCTTGGTCTATGCCCAACTGTAGGCCAGTAGGTGGTTTCCCAGTGAAGACGCTTGGCTGTAGATCCGAAACTAGCCATAGGATTTTCTCGTAAATACACCCATAGTGATTCCCACACAAAGTTACCATTAACTGTTCAGGTAAACCTAACCTACTGTATCCGTAACCTAACGTAACGTAACCTAACGTGTTCAGGAGTAAACGCCACATACTCTTCCAGAAAACGGGAATATGCTTCCGGGTCTTTTTAGCTACAAATCTTAGCTAAAAACGGGAGTGACATCACTGTCGCCCCCGAGACGAGCTATCTGGCTGACCTCTATTATTTAGATCATGCTCTATTTAGATCATGCTCTATTTAGATCATGAGGTGACTATCAGACTATGCCGAGGTGCAGGGACGCCAGGGAGCACACCGCTACCACCACCACCGCCGCGCTGGGACACAACACACAGCCCGCCCCGCCAGACGCCCACAACACTCTACTATATATATAAGTCTGATCAGTTACCTTACTAGCAAAACCCTTGGCTTGGTGTTCTGGAGACTTGATTTCCTTCTTATCTCTGATCACAATCTTTTCTTTCGTTTTCTCTTCTCCCCTCCTTCCCAGGGGTAAGTTCGTCTGCTCGATATACATCTTTTTATCACTCCTTTCGGTTTTTTCATCTTCCCGTTTCTCCTCTGCCCCTTTTTCTATCACCAAGTTGGTCTGCTCGATGTAGTTCGTGATGCACTCCTCCACGATCTTGAGGGGCCCGATGCAGCCCAGCATCTCGTCGTGGAAGTCTGAGAGCCGAAAAAGGCTTCCCAGAGCATTCTGTGCCTTCTGTCGCAGCTCCTTGATCTTGATCTCGCCCACCTTGTACGCGCACGCCTGGCCGGGCCACGTGATGTACCGGTTGATTTCACCCTGGAAAGGAAACCATGGCTAACATGAAATATTTATAGTACCAGTAAAAATCAATGTTGAAAAATTAGCATCCTGAAATCTATAAAAGCAGCTGCAGCCTACTAGGGCTCTGAAAACTATATCAGACGCGCAAAAAGAGAGAAAAAAAAAGATTCCAGGTTGGGCTCCGCCTTTCTGGCCTGTCTGGACATCCCATTGCTTAGGGCAGTCAGTGTTTCTTAACCTTTTCACCACCACGCCCCCTTCAGTAGTGGGTCCTTGCCTCCATGCCCCCCCCCTTTCTTCACTTTTTCAACCAAGACATTTCATAATAATCCTGAATCAGAAAGAAAACCTGAAAAAATGCGTGTTTTGAGCACTTTTACTGTGCACATAATTATTCATGAACACCTCGCATCTACCCAGCAGATGTAGTTAGATCATGTTTAAGGGCCGCCGCACACCAGAAGCTACGCGCTATAATAGTAATGATTAAAATAACAATGATAATAGTAATAATAATGACAAAAGATAATATTGCATAAAAGTCAAGAGAGTAAGTGAAACGCAGCAAGGCGTCACCGCAGAGTTTTTCAGCCACACTTGCTTCTCTGTGGCGACGCTCACCCTCGCAGCGACACTCATGTTAAAGCAAAGAATGAGCTTTAAAGTTAAATACTTGACAGTTCTTCTTTCTTTTCCTCTCTTGGCTCACGCCCCCCTAGGTAATTAGGCTACCCACACCCCCAGGTTAAGAACTGCTGATATAGAGACAAGTAGTATTTGAGAGCTCCATGGTGTAGTGGCTAGCGTGCCTGGCTACGAATCTGCGGGCCCTGGTTCGAATCCGGTCCAGGGCAAGTCGGTGACCAGCCAAACCAGCTGTTCTTCCTCCATCTCGGGATTGATAAATGGGTACCTGGGGAAACCTGGGGAAGGTAACTGTGGTAACCCGGATGTTACACTAGCCCTGTTTCCCTGGGTAACGGGTCCTCACCCACCACAGGCTCTAAGGGCTAATGACACGGAGATAAGCACTGAGGCCACGCGCAGCATAGCGTATGCTCCCATCTTTACCTTTTACCTTTAGTATTTGAGAGGAACGTCTTGGCATTAAATTTTACTGTTTCTGCAAATTAAGGAAAATATAATCTCTCTCTCTCTCTCTCTCTCTCTCTCTCTCTCTCTCTCTCTCTCTCTCTCTCTCTCTCTCTCTCTCTCTCTCTCTTTCTTTCTCTCTCTCTCTCTCTCTCTCTCTCCCACACACACACACACACACACACACACACACACACACACACACCTGTATGCTTTCTATGGAGAGCGCCGTGTGGTCGAGCAGGAAGGTGACGGCCTTGTCCCGGGACCAGCCCAGCGCGTGCATGCCCGTGTCCACCACCAGGCGACTGGCGCGCAGCAGCTCAAACGAGTGGCGGCCCATCCTGCAAAGGGGAAAAGAAGTTTCCCCGTTTCAGCATAACTGAGGCACCATGTCATAGCAACCATTCTCCTGCATAGATCAACATTACATGCACTGAGACCCTTAACACATAATATTACTGTAGCAACCGAAAAATGTTTATAAAAGATGCATGATAAACTATTTCATCATTCTTTCTTCTCCAGTTCCTGTAACTCACGAACCACGAGACAGCCAAGACGGGCGAGACACTCATAAGAAAGCTACAAGAGGCCGCGAGACCTACACGTGGTAGTTCCTGTTACTTAACACTACCTACATCCACCTTTCATCCCCATCACTCACTTCTGGTAAGGGTCGGTGAAGAGGCCGAGTTCCTCTCCCAGAAACTCTGAGTACAGCGCCCAACCCTCGTCCATGGCGGCGTGCAGCGGGAACCTGGCCGGGGCGCTCACGGCAAACATGAAGTCCCGGTACTTGCGGAAGGTCGGGGTGGCGGGGTTCATCACGGTGTGGGTCACGCTGAGGTGGTGGCCGGGAAGCGCCTCGTGCAGGGACAGGGCGGTGACCTCGTACTTCCTCCTGATGAAACACACATACACACACACACACACACACACACACACACACACACACACACACACACACACACACACACACACAATAAATGTCATGTCTCTGATAATAACGAGAAGTATATAAAATGCCACGTTACAAAGGTTAATCTTCTTTACACACACACACACACACAATAAATTTAATGTCTCTGATATATATAATGAAAAGTAGCCTATATAAAATGCCACTTTACAAAGATTATTTTTTTACAGGTAATATGTATATGCAGAAGAGCAATATTTCTATTGATCAAAATGATATCTTACAGAAGTATGACCGCAATGTGCATGGCAGGGGAAACAGGCTGGGAGTGTGTAGAAGTATGACCGCAATGTGCATGGCAGGGGAGACAGGCTGGGAGTGTGTACAGGGTAATGGGTGAGGCATGTCGTGCATAGGGGGAGGGGAGGCAGTGGCAGTAGGGGTGAGGGTAAGGATAGTATAGTGTATATCCTTGGGTGAGGGGATGAGGGGAGGCAAGAGAGTGGCGGCGGGACTCACCTGGACTTGTAAAGGTGTGTGTTGATTACGAAGGAACCGAGGCGAGCCCCGTCCAGGGAGGGGTTGCTGTACCAGGCGAGGGAGCCGTGGGGACTGTCACACCCCACAACTCTGTCTTGAGGGAAGGTGGAGAAGAGAACAGGCATGGAAGAAAGAGAGGAGAGGACTCGTTTGTGAGATCATTAACTCCTTGAGACCCAAAACGTAATTTCCATTGTCATTTGACTACCATAAGATGATTTTTAGTGACTATAAGCAAGATTTTAATAGATATGACCTGTTTAGTATCCTTGTCGACTAGTTAATTTGGTATATTAAGTTACTTTTTGTAATTTTATGGCTGACAACAGACGATTTTTTATAGCCAAGGAAAGATCTGGGCGTGAAGGGGTTAACTGTGGCTATACATTGTGGTCTTGAACTGTTGTGTTTAGCTTAGAGAAGTGGTCATTGCAGGGTGATAATGAGTGCAGGGTGATAATGAGAAAGATCTGGGCGTGAAGGGTTTAATAACTTCAGTGCTTGGGCTTACGTGAGGTTGGTGGGCGGGAGGCTGGGGAACATCTCCTGCACTCGGGGGAAGATAACGTTATACACAGTATTTCTGAAGGTATCTAGGAGGTCTTTCTTGCTGGTGAACCTTTGTGCCGGGTCATCCTTGAGGGCCTGACTGATCTCCGAAAAGGTCTTGCCTTCCATCCCGATTTCCGCGGCCGTCTGTGGGAGGGAATCAGAGTGTCAAATGAAAGTGTTATGAATAGTTTCTGTGTATAGGAGTTCATAATTTCTCTTCTTCGAGATGGGAGCCTGCTTATGAACATTTGTTTTATCTGCTTTTGGTAGGTTATATATTCTCCAAAAGGCCACTACAAAGGTTAAACATCTAAGCATCCCTTCACAAAGCCCCGCCACTTGCTTCCTCTAACCTTAACTCATGAACTTTGCACTTATCGTCACACAACTACTAATATACCATTGGTCGCCTTAGAAAAATAATATTATCTACGGCGACCAATGGTATATTAGTATTTGTGTGACGATAAGTGCAAAGTTCATTAGTTACGGTAAAAGTAAGCAAGTGTTTTGTGAAGGGATGCTTATTATGCTCTCTGTTGCATCCTTGTCTCTGAGTCCCATCACCGTCTTGCTGGACCTGTCGCTGCCTACCTTCTGCACCGCCGCCTCCACCCTGGCCACCTCCGTCAGGCCCAGGCTGTGGATCTCCTGCGGCGTCAGGTTGGTGCTGGTGTGGAATTTGAGACACGCCCGGTAGTAGTCCTCCCCGCCGGGCAGCGACGACACGCCCACTTCGCTTCGGGTGGCCGGCAAATACTGAGTCTGTGGAGAACAACGCCATAAGCCGCACTGCCTCGCCCCTTTATCCACCCTTGCTACACGAGCCTCTTATCAATTATAGACCTAATTATGGACTGTTTGCTGTATTATGAGTATTATAAGGAATTAAATCTGCCTTATTTTCTGTATCAAGTAATGCTTCTTTGCCATTGGGCCTTGGGTTTGGCTCTTCTTGATACACTCCCAAGCACTCAAACACTCCCAAAACACTCCCTGATACACTCCCAAGCACTCAAACACTCCCAAAATACTCCCTGATACACTCCCAAGCACTCAAACACTCCCTGATACACTCCCAAGCACTCAAACACTCCCAAAACACTCCCTGATACACTCCCAAGCACTCAAACACTCCCAAAACACTTCCTGATACACTCCCAAGCACTCAAACACTCCCAAAACACTCCCTGATACACTCCCAAGCACTCAAACACTCCCAAAACACTCCCTGATACACTCCCAAGCACTCAAATACTCCCAAAACACTCCCTGATACACTCCCAAGCACTCAAACACTCCCAAAACACTCCCTGATACACTCCCAAGCACTCAAATACTCCCAAAACACTCCCTGATACACTCCCAAGCACTCAAACACTCCCTGATACACTCCCAAGCACTCAAACACTCCCAAAACATTCCCTGATACACTCCCAAGCACTCAAACACTCCCAAAACACTCCCTGATACACTCCCAAGCACTCAAACACTCCCAAAACACTCCCTGATACACTCCCAAGCACTCAAACACTCCCAAAACACTCCCTGATACACTCCCAAGCACTCAAATACTCCCAAAACACTCCCTGATACACTCCCAAGCACTCAAACACTCCCTGATACACTCCCAAGCACTCAAACACTCCCTGATACACTCCCAAGCACTCAAACACTCCCTGATACACTCCCAAGCACTCAAACACTCCCAAAACACTCCCTGATACACTCCCAAGCACTCAAACACTACCAAAACACTCCCTGATACACTCCCAAGCACTCAAACACTCCCCAAACACTCCCTAATACACTCCCAAGCACTCAAACACTCCCAAAACACTCCCTGATACACTCCCAAGCACTCAAACACTCCTTGATACACTCCCAAGCACTCAAACACTCCCAAAACACTTCCTGATACACTCCCAAGCACTCAAACACTCCCTGATACACTCCCAAGCACTCAAACACTCCCAAAACACTTCCTGATACACTCCCAAGCACTCAAACACTCCCTGATACACTCCCAAGCACTCAAACACTCCCTGATACACTCCCAAGCACTCAAACACTCCCAAAACACTCCCTGATACACTCCCAAGCACTCAAACACTCCCAAAACACTCCCTGATACACTCCCAAGCACTCAAACACTCCCAAAACACTCCCTGATACACTCCCAAGCACTCAAACACTCCCAAAACACTCCCTGATACACTCCCAAGCACCCAAACACTCCCAAAACACTTCCTGATACACTCCCAAGCACTCAAACACTCCCTGATACACTCCCAAGCACTCAAACACTCCCAAAACACTCCCTGATACACTCCCAAGCACTCAAACACTCCCAAAACACTCCCTGATACACTCCCAAACTGACTTACCAATAGGTAGTCCCGAATATTCTTGCAGGAGGGAAGGATGTCCTGCTTGATCCTGTTCTCCGCCTGCTGCCTCAAGGTGGTTCTGTGTGGTGTGAAGGACTCGGTAAAGGAATCATAAGGACAAAAAGTGTTATGTCAATGATATGAAGAAGAGTGGAGGAAGTACAGGCATGAGTTTATGAATATTTCTAACAAGTGATAAGACACACACATAAGAATAGTTGAGAATCTTGTATTCGTGCTATGGTACTGTATTACCTGTACAGTATGGTTGAGGTTATAAGAAAAGATGAGAGGTTTAATGGTTCAAAAGTAATTAAGTAAATGATAAAAGCTGCATCGATCACAAGTCTAGCTCGCGTGGGCAAGACCGTGGTTGTGTGACAGTGACGGTGACACACACACACACACACACACACACACACACACACACACACACACACACACACACACACACACCTAAACCCCCCCCCCCACACACGCAGACACACACACACACACACACACACGCACACACACACACACCCACCCACACGCACACCCACACCCACACCCACACACACACACACACACACGCACACACACACACACACCCACCCACCTCTGTTCAGCGGTGATGGTGGAGGGCATGTGGATGAATGGCTTGTAGAACACCGAGTCCTCCACGCGGCCGCCCACACTGGCCAGCTGCTCCACCACGCCCACCTGCCGGGAGGAACACAGGTCAGGTGGGTGGAGGGGGAGGAGGAGATGGAAGAGGAGGAAGGGACGGGGCGGCAAGGAGGAAGAAAAGAAGGAAGGAAAAAGATGTAAAGAGGACAGATTGACACTACGACTGCTATAGAAGAGTGGAAATGTAGTGATGCAAGATATCAATTTAAGGTGTTAAACTTTGTATTGGTTTCTTTACTTCAATTTATCTTTTACATTCTTGGGAATTCTTGGGGGATCTAGAGGGTTACGGGAACTTGATAACGTGAGTAATAAATGCCGCCCCCCACCCCCACCCCCCACTCCACCCCACACACACCCCACACACACACACACCCCACACTCACCATGGACCAGTTGGAGGGCATAAGGCCGCTCTCTACGTTCCCTCTCATTAATGCCAAGATCTCCTTTACCTGCCTCGGGAACTCACCGTACCTGAGGACAAGCAGAGGAAAGGTGTTCAGCTCGACGCTCGCCGCAGATCACTCTACTCGCCGCACGTTAAGTTGGCGAAAATGGGGCCCTTTCACTGCCCCCTTCCGAACGCACGGGATTGGCTGAGGTGTTGGGTGAGAATGCCTTACTCCAAGTACACCCAACACCTCAGCCAATTCCATGCGTTCAGGAGGGGAGTGAAGGGGCCCAATTTTCGCCAACTTAACGTGCGGCGACTATAGAATTAACGCACACTCAAATAACAACAGCAATACGAGACCGCATACCTCCGCCAAGGCTGCAAAATATTCACGACGTATAAATACACCCGTTCTTATCCATGTACACTCCCAGAAATAAGGGGTACATTAAGGGTAGAATTGTTACATCGCACCATCACTACCCTTTTTAAACCCTATGTCCAGGCTGGAGGGTAGATGCTGCCGATTATACCCTTCATCTACCCTTTATCTACCCTTTTTAGACGAGAGGGTTGGAAAAGGGTATATTTGCGTCGATCCGAAAGGGTATATTTGTAAGGGTAGAAAAAGGGTAGCAGTATTTCATCACTACAAACACCCTTTTTTTACCCTTTTCCTACCCTTTTTTTCTAAGAGTGTATCGGCGGCACACTGACCTTGAGAGGAGGCTCTTATAATCCTTGAAAGAGACCAAAGGCATTCCTGTCTGCAGATAGTTGTGAGGCGCCGCTCTGTTGGTGACCGGTGTGAAATATCTGAGACAGAAGAACAAGAAGACATCATTCAAAACAACTAACATAAATATTTCGTGAATCTATGTGTTTATCTATTTCTATATTTACTGGTTGGAATTTTTCTGAGATCATTCAATAATCCCAAAGTCTGTCCTGGTGCATGCTGGTGTTATCCTTCTTACCGTAGATAACAGTAAAGTCGCCAAGACAACTTTTTTTTCTGTTTACAGCCGTGTGGTGGCGTTAATACCTACATTTCTACATCCATGATTTCAGGACAGTTAGAAGGGGCTATCTGGAGAGTCTGTGTCATTTTGTGTCTTCATCTGTGTCATAGTATGGCTATAAATGAACAAATTACAAAAATATCTACAATGTGGCTACCAACAGTCAAGTCGCCATCTAGTATTTATTTACTGAGTGTCGTACCGCTGTCGTCGTCGCCCGAAAAAAAAACGGGTAGTGAAATTTGAAACCGTATATACTTGCAGATACAAAGCATAAAACAACGCTGAAACAGGGTAGATTATACAGTCATGATATAAACTACTGTGTATCATCTTCAGTGGCACATAAAAATCAGTATAGTAATGCTATAAATCGTAATATTTGGCGCCTGGCGACATCACTGCAGGTGGCGACTTTACTGTTATCTACGGTAGTTCACGATCTTTAGGAAATGGAAACAATTCAATGAGTGTCTTTGAGCCCTCCACTACGCCCTATAACACTGGAACAACCCATACAGACTGAAACATAGCTTGCATCCACATGAAGAAAGGAGAGTCACCACCACCAAACAGCTCATTACTTACACCTTATACTTATATACAGTGAGTGAATGCTTCGGGATCTTAAGAAACGTGTCAGGCGCGAACCAAAGTATACAACATTTCAAGGCGCAAGGGAATAGAGATACTTAATTCCCTCGGCCCTCAGTTCAGTTCAGTTGTTGGTCGGGAGTCTGGCCTTTTTCATCGGCACTCCCTGACGTGTTTCTTCTTGCTGTCTGGGTCTTTAGTTAGTTACCTTCTCTTATTCTGTCTTTTAATTTCTTTCTTTTTCTTTCCTCTTATTTTCTGTGGTCATCCAAAAACTGTTGATTGTTCTTTTTGCTTCTTCCACATTCCCATCTTCAAACAAATACTCCCCCACTATATCCTCTTCCTCCTCTATGTATGGTTGTTGTAGCCTCGCCTTGCAAAATTTAATAACAAACAAAGGATAACAAATACCTAACACGTAGAAATATATCAGTAACTTTGGCGCGAACAGTAACATGACTATAACTTACTTCTTGTACGGGAAGTTTTCAATGTAGGTGATCATCTCGTCCTTGAAAACTTTGAGAGTAACCAAGTCTTGGGGCGAGAGTGAGGCCGCGTCTATCTCTTCGGCTCGCTGAAGGAAGTCCTCGCATTTAGCCTGTCAAGCAGACACACACGCGCGCCCTCAGGGTTTACAGGTTTATTGAGGAAGGGTGGGTGGGTGGGTGGGGGGTGGGGGGGGATTACAAAGAGGGGTGGGTAGTACAAAAAATACAGAAACACGGAAATACTGATAAAAAAAGAAAAAAAGTTGCCGGGCGAGGTTCACATATTGGACTATATACATCATGTTTTAACTGAATCATATCAAAAATGTTAAAGTTGATTAGGCAGATTGTATCATTTTCTGCAATTTTGATGGTGAAGCATGATCGAGTAGTGACAAATGGCGGGAACACTGGCGGCTTCGGGTGGATGGTAGGCAGTAGGCACACACCCTAACAAAGTGCTGGGAGAAAAGAACACAAAGAAGACAGAGAATTAAGTGAAATCCCAAGTGAAATAGCCAAGGGAAGAGTTGACAAGATTGTTAACTAAGGAGACGAAGTTGAAGAGGACCTGTGAAGCGATACTAAGCGTCAAAGGTCACAAGAAGAAGAAGAGAGGGATGGAGGGTTAACTGTCCCATTTAGGTAAGGTTAGGAAAGGTTAGTTAGGTAAGGTTAGGTTAGGTTAGTTAGGTAAGGTTATGTTAGGTAGGCTAGGTAAGGTTATGTTAGGTAGGCTAGGTAAGGTTATGTTAGGTAGGCTAGGTAAGGTTATGTTAGGTAAGGTTAGTTAGGTGTGTTTAGGTTAGGTGAGGTTAGGTAAGGTTAGTTAGGTAAGGTTAGGTTAGGTAGGCTAGGTAAGGTTATGTTAGGTAGGCTAGGTAAGGTTATGTTAGGTAGGCTAGGTAAGGTTAGGTTAGGTTAGTTAGGTAAGGTTATGTTAGGTTAGTTAGGTAAGGTTAGGTTAGGTAGGCTAGGTAAGGTTATGTTAGGTAGGCTAGGTAAGGTTAGGAAAGGTTAGTTAGGTAAGGTTAGGTTAGGTTAGTTAGGTAAGGTTAGGTTAGGTAGGCTAGGTAAGGTTATGTTAGGTAGGCTAGGTAAGGTTAGGAAAGGTTAGTTAGGTAAGGCTATGTTAGGTTAGTTAGGTAAGGTTAGGTTAGGTAGGCTAGGTAAGGTTATGTTAGGTAGGCTAGGTAAGGTTAGTTAGGTAGGCTAGGTAAGGTTAGTTAGGTAGGCTAGGTAAGGTTATGTTAGGTAGGCTAGGTAAGGTTATGTTAGGTAGGCTAGGTAAGGTTATGTTAGGTAGGCTAGGTAAGGTTATGTTAGGTAGGCTAGGTAAGGTTATGTTAGGTAGGCTAGGTAAGGTTATGTTAGGTAGGCTAGGTAAGGTTATGTTAGGTAGGCTAGGTAAGGTTATGTTAGGTAGGCTAGGTAAGGTTAGGAAAGGTTAGTTAGGTAAGGTTATGTTAGGTAGGCTAGGTAAGGTTAGGTAAGGTTAGTTAGGTAAGGTTATGTTAGGTAGGCTAGGTAAGGTTATGTTAGGTAGGCTAGGTAAGGTTATGTTAGGTAGGCTAGGTAAGGTTAGGAAAGGTTAGTTAGGTAAGGTTAGGTTAGGTTAGTTAGGTAAGGTTATGTTAGGTAGGCTAGGTAAGGTTATGTTAGGTAGGCTAGGTAAGGTTATGTTAGGTAGGCTAGGTAAGGTTATGTTAGGTAGGCTAAGTAAGGCTATGTTAGGTAAGGTTAGTTAGGTGTGTTTAGGTTAGGTAAGTTTAGGTTAGGTAAGGTTAGGTTAGGTAAGGTTAAGTTAGGGTTAGGTAAGGTTAGGTTAAGTTAGATATTTTACCTTGCGACGTTGGAGGTGTTGGGTGTGGAAGGTGTTGAGGCGGCCCAGGGTGTTGTCTTTGATGCCCACCTGCAGGAAGGGTACACGTGGTGACCAAACGTTACAAAAGTGAACAACCTACTGCAATCTACTGACACCATTTCCATCTATTCCTGTACTACTTACTTGCTTGCTTATCTACTATTCATCTATGTGTACTCAATCCATACCATGTAGCCCTACGCGTGAATATTCTGTTGTTTACTCCCATCAGTTTACCTCGAAAAGTGTTGTGCCCATGGTGGAGCTATTAACTCCTTCACGCCCAGATCTTTCCTTTGCTATAAAAAATTATCTGTTGTTAGCCATAAAATCACGAAAAGTAACTGAATATACTAAATTAGTTAGCGGACAAGGGTACGAAACAGGTCATAGCTATAGAATAATGCTGATATTAACAAAAAACCGTCTAATGGCCTACCCAAATTACAATAGAAATTACGCTCTGGGTTTCAAGGGATTAAGGGTAAATGAAGGTAAATGAAGCCCATAATACCTCCATGGTTGTGCCCGTTAATTCAATAAACCTTTATAATGGGACTCACCTGAATAGCAAACTGTGGGTATTCCTGCAGCTTCCACGTCCAGTAGTCTTGTGTGAGGGCGAGCAGGGCACCGCGCGGAGGGTCCCGGGGCGGCGGCGAGGCTAAGGTCGCCGCTCCCGCCAAGGTCACAACCACTGCCACCGCCCACCACCCCACCGCAGCCACGGCCCTCAGCACTGCCATCGTTGTCAGCCAAGCAGGTGTCAGGCTCAGCGGAGGTTACTAACGATTCTCTTTGTTATCCAAGAAGGCACTAATAAGAACATAAGAACATAAGAATATAACGAAGCTACAAGAGGCCGTAAGACCTACACGTGGTAGTTTCTGTGGCAGCCGCACAAATGATGTTCGTAATGTGCGCTCTAAATAACTGTTAGATGTTTTGCAGACTCCTCAAACATTACGAGACTAGATCTAAACATGTGCTAGTTTTAAAATGATGGGTTGCAACTGGTAACTGCTGTCTGTCAAAGCCAGGGAGGGTGAGCGGAGACAGGTCGGTGTCAGGGTGGGGTTGTGGGATCTCAGCTGTACTCGTTATAACAAGTTAACAACATGTGTATAAATATTGTTGATTATGGGTCGTATAATTGCAATGTTTCGCTTTAGTTATCTTGTTCGCTGAGAGACTTGTATGGCGTCACCAGGGCCAGACACCTGTGTGTGTGTGTGTGTGTGTGTGTGTGTGTGTGTGTGTGTGTGTGTGTGTGTGTGTGTGTGTGTGTGTGTGTGTGTGTGTGTGTGTGTGTGTGTGTGTGTGTCTTGGACGCAAGCTATTGTGTTGAGTTCAAGAGTTTATGAGAGCTTAAAATAAGTCAGGCAGATAAGGCACTCCAGCCTCCCAGGTACATACACACATACATCCGGCGGAGACACCTGGACACCCTATGTTGCAAGGGTCTTCAAGGTAACAAAGGTCACCTTGGCCCCATGAACGTGATTTAAACTTGGAAGGTCCCTTTATTAACGCTGGCCTGGCTCCCCCCCCTCGGCACGCCTGGTAGGGCTACTCCCAACGCGGCACCTTGTAACAGGGGTGCAATATTGCCTCCCCCGCTAACTACTTCCCAAGGCAATGACGGGATGGCACAAGGCCCAAGGCAATGACGGGATGGCACAAGGTCCAAGGCAATGACGGGATGGCACAAGGTCCAAGGCAATGACGGGATGGCACAAGGTCCAAGGCAATGACGGGATGGCACAAGGCCCAAGGCAATGACGGGATGGCACAAGGCCCAAGGCAATGACGGGATGGCACAAGGCCCAAGGCAATGACGGGATGGCACAAGGCCCAAGGCAATGACGGGATGGCACAAGGTCCAAGGCAATGACGGGATGGCACAAGGTCCAAGGCAATGACGGGATGGCACAAGGTCCAAGGCAATGACGGGATGGCACAAGGCCCAAGGCAATGACGGGATGGCACAAGGATTACAAGATAGGATCATTCCCATGAAATGTACAAACACTTCTGAAATGACAGATATTAATGTTGCGCAATGACATACTCCCCAACGGTTTCCTTGGCATTTATATATACAAACTTTAATATTACACAGTCACATGTAGTCGCGTATTCCTATTCTCCATAAAGCTAGGTGGTATATCACATTTAATCGCAATAATGTAAGATAAATAACGATATTTCCTTCCAATTTCCCATCGCAGGTGACGGTAGATATCCCCTCTGTACTGTTGCTGCCGACACGCCACGCCACCCGTGAGTGGCCGTGACCCACAGGCCAGAGCTAAAAACACAAACAGTTCTTCCCGCAGTGACGCTCCTCACACACCACTCACCACTCACCACGTGTTCCCGTCACCAGGCCACCTTTCTGCTATCCTCTTAATGGCGTATACATAACACACTGCTATCCTCTTAATGGCGTATACATAAAACACTGCTATCCTCTTAATGGCGTATACATAACACACTATCCTCTTAATGGCGTATACATAACACTAACACTGCTATCCTCTTAATGGCGTATACATAACACTAACACTGCTATCCTCTTAATGGCGTATACATAACACACTGCTATCCTCTTAATGGCGTATACATAACACTAACACTGCTATCCTCTTAATGGCGTATACATAAAACACTGCTATCCTCTTAATGGCGTATACATAACACACTGCTATCCTCTTAATGGCGTATACATAACACTAACACTGCTATCCTCTTAATGGCGTATACATAAACACTGCTATCCTCTTAATGGCGTATACATAACACTAACACTGCTATCCTCTTAATGGCGTATACATAACACACTGCTATCCTCTTAATGGCGTATACATAACACACTGCTATCCTCTTAATGGCGTATACATAACACACTGCTATCCTCTTAATGGCGTATACATAACACTAACACTGCTATCCTCTTAATGGCGTATACATAAAACACTGCTATCCTCTTAATGGCGTATACATAACACTAACACTGCTATCCTCTTAATGGCGTATACATAAAACACTGCTATCCTCTTAATGGCGTATACATACACACTGCTATCCTCTTAATGGCGTATACATAACACTACACTGCTATCCTCTTAATGGCGTATACATAAAACACTGCTATCCTCTTAATGGCGTATACATAAAACACTGCTATCCTCTTAATGGCGTATACATAACACTAACACTGCTATCCTCTTAATGGCGTATACATAAAACACTGCTATCCTCTTAATGGCGTATACATAAAACACTGCTATCCTCTTAATGGCGTATACATAACACACTGCTATCCTCTTAATGGCGTATACATAACACTAACACTGCTATCCTCTTAATGGCGTATACATAACACACTGCTATCCTCTTAATGGCGTATACATAACACACTGCTATCCTCTTAATGGCGTATACATAACACTACACTGCTATCCTCTTAATGGCGTATACATAAAACACTGCTATCCTCTTAATGGCGTATACATAACACACTGCTATCCTCTTAATGGCGTATACATAACACTAACACTGCTATCCTCTTAATGGCGTATACATAACACACTGCTATCCTCTTAATGGCGTATACATAAAACACTGCTATCCTCTTAATGGCGTATACATAACACACTGCTATCTTCTTAATGGCGTATACATAAAACACTGCTATCCTCTTAATGGCGTATACATAACACACTGCTATCTTCTTAATGGCGTATACATAAAACACTGCTATCCTCTTAATGGCGTATACATAAAACACTGCTATCCTCTTAATGGCGTATACATAACACACTGCTATCCTCTTAATGGCGTATACATAAAACACTGCTATCCTCTTAATGGCGTATACATAAAACACTGCTATCCTCTTAATGGCGTATACATAACACACTGCTATCCTCTTAATGGCGTATACATAACACTAACACTGCTATCCTCTTAATGGCGTATACATAACACACTGCTATCCTCTTAATGGCGTATACATAACACACTGTTATCCTCTTAATGGCGTATACATAAAACAACAAAAGATTTCAACGGCACTATAAAGGCTTTCCAGAGTTCTTACTTGGATATTATTGTCTTACTAACACGGCACACGCATTCCTCTCGCCTACTGACACCACACTGTTCACACACTCCTCCCCATATCTATAGCTGGAGCGTCCTATAGATCACACGTCCTTGAAAGCAAGCACTGCCACTGGCCAAGCGCCGTTACCAAGTGTGGTATAATAACATACATTTATATCTATAGCGGAAACTCGTCCTTCTCGCTTGAGGCAGGTGAAGCTTCGAGCCTCTCCCATACATGGCCGTCCTTGAGAACAGGTGATCGTGACGGATGACCCCGTTTTGGGAGTGTTTGTGTGTTTGGGAGTGTATCAGGGAGTGTTTGGGAGTGTTTGAGTGTTTGGGAGTGTATCAGGGAGTGTTTGAGTGCTTGGGAGTGTATCAGGGAGTGTTTGGGAGTGTTTGAGTGTTTGGGAGTGTATCAGGGAGTGTTTGAGTGCTTGGGAGTGTATCAGGGAGTGTTTGGGAGTGTTTGAGTGTTTGGGAGTGTATCAGGGAGTGTTTGAGTGCTTGGGAGTGTATCAGGGAGTGTTTGGGAGTGTTTGAGTGTTTGGGAGTGTATCAGGGAGTGTTTGAGTGCTTGGGAGTGTATCAGGGAGTGTTTGAGTGCTTGGGAGTGTATCAGGGAGTGTTTGAGTGCTTGGGAGTGTATCAGGGAGTGTTTGGGGGTGTTTTGGGAGTGTATAAAATCATCTGTTCTTAGTTTGTAGGTTTCTAAGTAAGGCAGGAACAGAACCGTAAATATAATATAACTTATTCTGCGTGTATGATTTCCTTATTAATGGGATCAGTATTAAGTGCCACCAGACTAATGGAGGCGTCAAAACCCTGAAAAGAAAGAAGAATCATGTGACGCTAAAATGTGTGCCGCGCTGAAGTACACACTTAAAAAATAAGGTGCAACTTTGCACCTTTAAAAGTGCAAAATGATGTCACATATTTTGCACCTTTAAGGGTGCAAAGTTGCACCCATAAGGGTGCACAGTTGCACCCCTAAGGGGGGGTTGCACCTTAAGAGGTGCAATTATGCACATCTTATGGGTGCAACTTTGCAGCCTTAACGGTGCAACATGTGACATAATTTTGCACCTTTAAATATGCAAAGTTGCACCTTTTTTCTTAGTGTGTACCAGGTGTGTAGTGTTATTCCCAGTTGTTGCGTGGCGCGGCGTGGCGAGGCTGTTGTCGTGGTGGTGGGAAGGATGTCGAAATCAACCATGTGCACATGTATCTATATAGCATTGCTAGATACATGTGGTTGATTACGACATCCTTCCCACCACCACGACAACAGCCTCTGCCACGCCGCGCCACGCAACAACTGGGAACAACACTACACACCTGGTACACACTAAGAAAAAAGGTGCAGCTTTGCACATTTAAAGGTGCAAAAGTATGTCACATGTTGCACCGTTAAGGCTGCAAAGTTAAGGCGACAGGTGCAGCACGAACGGGCCAGAACGGGATTCAGAGTAAAAACAGAAATAATAATAATGAAAATAGATACAAAAATTATACTTTTGTCGACAATAGACAGACGACACAAAATCACGAGGCTTTATAAATGCCACCCACCTCAAAAAAAACAAAAAGTCGAGGCAGCAGCATAACCAAGTATCTTGAATCCTGTAGGAGAGAATCGGGAAGCAGCCGCGACACACTCATAAACTCTGGGAAGACAGGGAGACATTGGCCCTCCGATGATGTAGGAACTGCCACGCGATGGTCTCAAGTCGGCCATACACGCACAGCCCCCCCCCCCCCAAAAAAAAGAAGAAGAAGTAGCACCCATACACGATTCAGGGGAGGGGGTTTACGGGGGAGGGGGGTAGGGTCCTTATCCCAGGGACACCGCGGCGAGAGGCGAGAGGCTGGTGGAGTTGGAGCCAGCAGTCACCGCCTAACGGAGCTCCTGGCGGGGATAACACGCCAACCCTGGCGGGGATAACACGCCAACCCCCATGGCAGCGGGCCGGGCAGCCCCCCCATGGCCACTCTTTCCCCTCATCCCCGACGCGTAGCAGCCTGCTGCGCCCCCCACACGGAGAGTGTATCCTGCTGAGTGCCCCGCACTCCTCGTCAGGATGGACAAGCCAGTTCTCGTGCCGCACGCCAGCAGCACGAACACTCTCCTCTCTTCCGGGAACGGCGAGTGTAGCCATGCCCCTCGCCTCCCGTCTTTTTTGCCCGCAGCCTAGCGCCGCCGCGCTGCCGCACTAGGCTGCCTCTCTGACGGGCTCAAGTTAGCCCGTGGGCCTCCCATACTGGAGGCCCAATAGGGTAAAAAAAAAAAAGGTGTGGCCGCTCTGCTGACCACAGATGAGCTGCATCATTGTATTGACTGACTGGTTGTTGTGGCTTTTACTACTACTACTACTACCTTACTACTACTACTACCTTACTACTACTACTCCCTTACTACTTCTACTCCCTTACTACTTCTACTCCCTTACTACTACTACTCCCTTACTACTTCTACTCCCTTACTACTACTACTACTACTACTTCTACTCCCTTACTACTACTACTCCCTTACTACTACTACTCCCTTACTACTTCTACTCCCTTACTACTACTACTACTACTACTTCTACTCCCTTACTACTACTACTCCCTTACTACTACTCCCTTACTACATACACTCACTTACTTTGATACACGCACAGGCCGGGCTTTTCCGTAGCCTGGCCTGATGCTGATAGTGATAGCTGGCGATCACGGGTCCGACACATGATCAAGACAGCTGCTGAATGCTGAATAACACACACAAAGAGGAAAACACAAACACAGAGACACAGACGACAAGACTACTTGGGTCAACCACCACAGGTCTACACAGGAGGTAACACTGAGGGTTTTGACGTCTACAACCCCACCCACACAGACTACAGTAAAACCTCTCGTATTCGGACCCTCATTATTCGGACTTTGACATTATTCGGACCTCTTTTTTAGGGGTCGAAATTTCTTAGCTATAATATATACACAAAGATTTTTTTTTTTTTTTTTTTTTTTTTTAAAGGGGTCGAAATTTCTTAGCTATAATATATACACCAAGATTTTTTTTTTCTTTTTTTTAGGGGTCGAAATTTCCTAGCTATATACACCTAGATTTTTTTTTTTTTTTTTTTTTTTTTTTTTTTTTTTTTTTTTTTACATAACCCCCCCTATATAATCCCCCCCATTATTCGGATCCTTGCATTACTCGGACCACTCCTTGGCCCAATTAGTCCGAATATGAGAGGTTTTACTGTATAATGGCCAACAATTGTCTACTCCATGCAGACAGTAACACTTCACACACTTGTTACATGATGGTGTGTAACCCTGTATTCCTTGACCTGATGATGATGATGATGATGATGATGATGAAGAGTGATACAACAGTCACATTATTAGTCTTTTAAATACATTCATCTGGAGGAAGAGAAATATACAATATATGACTATGACGTGACAGGAAAAGCTACACAACGCGCTAATGTACAGAGAGGAAGCCCACAATATACAGCTCATACACGCCTCATGCAGGCCACGTGCTCTGTGCCCCACACACACTGCAGGGGACTATATCGGGTGTGCAGAGACGCCTGGGAGCCGCGCCAGCCAGCACATGGCCACCACCACCACCGACGCGCCGGGACACAACGCACAGCCCGACCCGCCGGACGCCGACAACACTCCAGCCTTACCACCAACGCCATTACCGTCTTTGTGTTCTCGAGACTCGCTCCCCTTTTTATCACTCCTTTCGGTTTTTTCATCTTCCCGTTTCTCCTCTGCCCCTTTTTCTATCACCAAGTTGGTCTGCTCGATGTAGTTCGTGATGCACTCCTCCACGATCTTGAGGGGCCCGATGCAGCCCAGCATCTCGTCGTGGAAGTCTGAGAGCCGAAAAAGGCTTCCCAGAGCATTCTGTGCCTTCTGTCGCAGCTCCTTGATCTTGATCTCGCCCACCTTGTACGCGCACGCCTGGCCGGGCCACGTGATGTACCGGTTGATTTCACCCTGGAAAGGAAATAAAAACTGTTGATCACAAAGCAAGATGAGGATAACAGATAATGGGGCAGAAAACAGTGACATGAAAAGTGTTGTGTGGTGTGGTAGTACACATCCCGAGTGAGCACCTGTATGCAGGGACACCTGTATGCAGGGACACCTGTATGCAGGGACACCTGTATGCAGGGACACCTGTATGCAGGGACACCTGTATGCAGGGACACCTGTATGCAGGGACACCTGTATACAGGGACACCTGTATACAGGGACACCTGTATACAGGGATACCTGTATACAGGGACACCTGTATACAGGGACACCTGTATACAGGGACACCTGTATACAGGGACACCTGTATACAGCGCTACAGAGAGTTTACGGTGCGTACAATAAAACCTATAATTATTTTCATGCCTGTTTTGTAACACTACGCAGCGTCTAGGTTATGCACATCAATACGTTTCTTAATACCCATACATGCTTATTCATAATCATATTTCATATTTTTATTGTCTCTCTATGTAATAAATAGTATCAAGCATGAAAAATAATGGCGTCCGGCCCGCGAATACCAAGGGACGGACTTCTTCAAGCAACGGACACTTCAATTCCCCATTTACTCCGTGAAATCGAGTCGAGTAATAACTCAACTCCTTTAGGAACAGATACCCTGTATGATAGTATTTTTTTCTCTCTGTCTGTCTCACCTGTATGCTTCCTATGGAGAGCGCCGTGTGGTCGAGCAGGAAGGTGACGGCCTTGTCCCGGGACCAGCCCAGCGCGTGCATGCCCGTGTCCACCACCAGGCGACTGGCGCGCAGCAGCTCAAACGAGTGGCGGCCCATCCTGCAAGGGGATAAATAATATTAATAGTGATCACGCATCATGTCTGGATAGCTATTGACCCACATGGAATAAATATACTAGAAGCATGTATGAATATATGTATGTATGCATCCATCAAGACCTGAGTTCCTCCATCAAAACATTCCTTAGAAAATGCAACTGAAAAAAATGCGAAGGGGCGCTCACTTCTGGTAAGGGTCCTTGTAGAGGCCAAGTTCGTCTCCCAGAAACTCTGAGTAGAGCGCCCAGCCCTCGCTGAGGACGGTGTGCAGCGGGAACCTGGCCGGGGCGTTGGTGGTGAAGGTGAAGTCGATGTACTTGCGGAAGTTAGGCGTGGAGGGGTTCCTCGTCCTGTAGGTGGTGTACAGGTGGTGGCCGGGCAGCGCCTCGTGCAGGGACACCGCCATCACCTCGTACTTCTTCCTGCAAAGCAACACAGTGAGGCATACGTACACACACACACACACACACACACACACACACACACACGAAATAGTTTCACATACAAAACCAAAAGTAACTAAGAATCCACATTACAAGGAAAAAAGGTAGCAGTAATTATCGTAAGTATTTACAGTACAGTGGAAACTCTATAAGGGAATAATTCAGCCAACCCCCTTTTCGTTGTAGGGAATTTTCCGCTGTAGCGAGTGTTTGCCGGAACCCATTGCCACAGCACCAGTGTTCGGGTAGTGTGAGTTTGGGTGTGACCTGAAAGCCTGCACACAGATGCCACAACACTGTAAACACATTTCTATGCATACATTATAGCAATACAAATACGTATATGTATAATTAATAGTAAAAACTCACCTCTAAATTTGGGGGTCTGCACTTCTTCGCAGAATTATGCCTGGCACAAATAGCCATGCAGGCTTCTAACGGAAAGTCGTTCTCTCCGTGATAGGGAATTTGCATAACGGAATGGATTTTTTCCCCGCTATGTAGAATTCCGTTATAGGGAGTTTCCACTGTAGTAATAACATAACTAACGATGAAAATAATATTACTAAAGACTATAGATGTGTGTGGAGGGAAGACTTGGAAGTTTTTTTTTTTACATCATAAGGGACTGACCAAGAAAAAGAAAAGAAAAAAACCCGCTAGCCGGCAGTCCCTATAAGAAGGCGTCTTTATCTATAGAAGTAGAAAGTAAAAGAATTGAAACAGTAGTAGGGCCAGTTTAGTTTGGTTTTTATGTGGTGGTGTTTGCAGGAAGTGGAGAAACAGTGTGGTGGTGGTACGTGAACAGAGGCAGGCAGGCAGGCAGGCAGACAGGCAGCGGGACTCACCGGAGCTCGTAGGAGTAAGTGCTGAGGATGAAGGAGCCGAGCCGTGAGCCGTCCATGGAGGGCCCGGCGTACTTGGCGAAGATGGCTTGCGGGTTATCATCTCCGACCACTCTGTTTGGAGGCGAGGTGGAGGAAGGGGGGTATTATAATGGTGGAAGTACGAGAAGGAAGACACAACATTAACCCCTTCACACCCAGATCTTTCCTTCGCTATAAAAATATGTATGTTGTCGCGCCATAAAATTACGAAAAGTAGCTTAATATACCAAATTAGTTAATCGACAAGGATACTAAACAGGTCATATCTATAAAACATTGCTTATATTCACTAAAAATGGTCTAATGGTACCCAAATTACATTGGAAATTACGTTCTGGGCCTCAAGGGGTACAGTAACATGATTAGTGGATTAATAGTCACTGAGATCATCATTAACACCACACTATTCCCCGTCTGGTTCACTACAGTGTGTGAGACAACATAAAAGGCCTGAATGATATTATTATTGCGGACTCATAAAGTTTTGGTACATTATACGAGATATGACATCAAATGACACCTATATCTTGTGATGTGGAGGCAACAGGAGACTGAGATAAGAACATAAGAACATAAGAAAGTAAGGAAGCTACAAGAGGCCATGAGACCTACACGAGGTAGTTCCTCTTACCTAACTCTACCTATATCCACCTCTCTTCCCCATCCATGAATTTATCCAGACTCCTTTTAAAGACCCCAATAGACTCCGCATTGACCACCTGACGACTTAGTCCATTCCAATCATTCACCACCCTATTTGTGAACCAGTTTCTCCCAAGTTCCTTTTTAAATCTACGCTTTTACAGCTTGAATCCGTTACTTCTCGTTCTACCCTGCTTACTAACCTTAAGAACTTTTCCTACATCGCCTATACACACATAGGAGATCATAAGAGGGTACCTAATAATGCTCAGACAATTATACTCATGATAAAATGGAAATGCTTGAACTTACGTGAGGTTGGTGGGCGGGAGGCTGGGGAACATCTCCTGCACTCGGGGGAAGATAACATTATAGATGGTGTTTCTGACGTATTCTAGAAGGTCTTTCTTGCTGGTGAAATTCTGTGCCGGGTCATCCTTGAGGGCCTGACCGATCTCTGAAAAAGTCTTGCCCGCCATCCCGATTTCCGCGGCCGTCTGTGGGAGGGAATCGGAAGGACAAGGACATTATAATCTGGACATTTCGTGCTTTCACATTTATTTTCATATAAGGAAATCGTCGTGTTTACTTGTTTTGACAGCTACTGATGCACAATTACATCCACAAAGAAATAAAAATTATATATATATTATTATTTTTTCTCTCTCTCAAGCCTCCACTCGACAAGTACATCCTGCCAAGTGTTTGCTCTTACTTTAAACAATTCTTATTGCATACAAAAACTTTGCACGTATTGTCACACAAATACTTATATAACATTGGTCGCCTTAAGGAACAGGGTCTCTGTTGCATCCTCGTGTGTGAGTGAATGGCTCAAATACCCAGACGGCCGCTTGCCAGGCGGATATCAGTTTGGTCTAGTGGTACCGTCCCCGACTGTGGTGGGGCGATCGATGTCTATGCAGTGCGAGTTCGGGTCTCACCAAGGTCAATATATAAAAATGGGATATAAGATTTATTCCGAATTGTGATTATTACCCTGTCAGTTCATCTGTGAAAGGATTCTTCTGACGGGATTCATAAGGGATAACTGTGGGCCCAGGGCAGTGTAGCGCTCTGTTGGTCTAACGTTAAAAAAAGCTCTTTCCCCTCTATGGATCCTTACATTAGTTCCCTGTCCCAGCCTTCCATGACCAGTGATAATGTGCTAGTGATAGGTCCTTTTCATGAGGACAGCAGCTCCCCCTTCGGCATACCCTACATCACAACGACAGAGGAGTGAAGTGAAGTATTCAAGTGTCTGTCAAGGTAGAAATCACGGGTGGTAAAGTGGTGGCAGCGGTGGGATGCCTTAGGTCCCTTTCCGAAGCTCACACGGGGCAGGTGTCGAGGGGTCGATGTTCGTTGCCTCACGATCCCACGTTATCCCGACCTCACAACAGGACAAGGATACCAAAATTGACTTTCAGCTCGCTTGTATTCCCAACCGTAGTTAATTGGTGATAGGAAAGGGGCTTCCGAATTCATCAGCCATCTCTCCGTTACAGCACAGTTCTGGAACTCTCTCAGCTGACTCACAACCTCCAACCGAGGGTATGTTCTATGTAAAAGCAGCCGGCTTTGTTGACTTAGAGATGAAAGACTCCCGCTCCGTCCCGTGTCCTGCTACCGACTGCCCTCCCAACATACTCAGTTGGGCCCGCCATCACTTAAACTTTTCCCTTAACAAACTAGCAATACAAACTAGCGTTCAGTATTCATCCGCCCTTTCCACCACCACTCTTATGATGGGGAAAAAAAACTAACTGTCTACTTTGCTCCTTGTTCGGTTACCAATAATTTCTTCTCCCCGTTACAAGTGCAGTCACCGTCTTGCTGGACCTGTCGCTGCCTACCTTCTGTACCGCCGCCTCCACCCTGGCCACCTCCGTCAGGCCCAGGCTGTGGATCTCCTGCGGCGTCAGGTTGGTGCTGGTGTGGAATTTGAGACACGCCCGGTAGTAGTCCTCCCCGCCAGGCAGCGACGACACGCCCACTTCGCTTCGTGTGGCCGGCAAATACTGAGTCTGTGGAGAACAACGCCATAAGCCGCACTGCCTCGCCCCTTTATTCACCCTTGCTACACGAGCCTCTTGATACTCTGTCTCTGATTGTATTGATCATGACTTGGTCTTTGCTCCTGCGACTCACCACTAGGAAGTCCCGGATCTTCTTGAAGGAGGGAAGGAGGTCCTGTTTGATCCGCTCCTGCGCCTGCTGCCTCAAGGTGAATCTGTGGGCGGGAAGGGCGCGGTGGGCGGCAAGAAAACAATGCATGTAATATCCTACGTGAAATAAAGGGTGATTTGACCCATGACCCATGCGTCAGCCTACAGTACTTGTGTAACATCAGTATTCGTAAAGCAAGATAAAGTCAGCTGAAAAGTGCTAATGAGAAAAGAAATAATGAAAATATTGCTAATGAGTAGTCGATGAAACATTTTCTTATAATTATTCTAGAAATATATTATTACATCACAATCAGGAAATACCAATAGCAAACTTTGGATGATTTTTCACAATAATAAAAAAACAATATTTTGTATGCTTACTAGATAAAGGGTGTGTTGAAGTTACTTAATGTTTAGGCATAATAGTGCTTAAGGAGATGTGTCCCATACCATTCGTAAATAGTCAACACTTATAAATATATTCCACCTTACACACACACACGCGCACACACGCACACACACACAACCACACACACACACAGTCCCACACACACACCCACACAGTCTCACACACACCCACACCCACCCACACACACACACAGTCTCACACACCCACACCCACACACACACTGAGACACACACACACCCACCCACCTCTGTTCAGCGGTGATGGTGGAGGGCATGTGGATGAATGGCTTGTAGAACACCGAGTCCTCCACGCGGCCGCCCACATTGTCCAGCTGCTCCACCACGCCCACCTGCCGGGAGGAACACAGGTCAGGTGGGTGGAGGGGGGGGAAAGGGCGGTGATGGGCGGGGCGCATATTCCCGTTCTCTATGAGAGTCTGTGGTTTCCGAGTGAAGACGCTTGGCTGTAGCTCCGAAACTAACCATAGGATTTTCTCGAAAGTACGCTAATTCTGATTCCCACACAAAGTTACTCTATTCACGCCCGGGGAACCAATCCAATCCTAACCTAACGTAACCTGACCCGACGTGTAACCTGACCCGACGTGTTCAAGAGTATACGCCACAGACTCTTCCAGATAACGGGACTATGCGGGCGGGGCGGCAAGGAGGAAAAGAATTTGGCAGTAGTTCACTCTGAAGTATATATAATTGCAACTGACAAAACTTTTAATAACGTGTGGTAGTTGAATTCGTGTGGTGGTTATATGTGGACGAGAATGTAAAGAGCCGATGGTTAGTGTAATGATGGCAGATGGTAGATAGTGGAGTTGTAGGTAGGTCAGGGCATTACCAGCGTCAACTAGTAAACAGAAGAGAAGTCATCTCTAACTCCGCCTGGCACGATAGGTAAATCATCACTCCTCTTCTCTTCAATCTTCTATCATCTTCTCGTATTCATTACCACTCACTAAACTAAACTTCTTTCTATCACGTGACATTACGTTATACTATTGTTTGATCACTTACCAATAATTCTCTCTTTCTCTCTCTCTGCTATCTTTTCTCTCCAGCTCTTTCTTACCCCGTCACAATACGACCATGTTGCAACCCCCATCTCTCTCTCTCTCTCTCTCTCTCTCTCTCTCTCTCTCTTCTTTCTCTATCCCCGTCACATACGAACCATTGTTGCACCCCCCCATCTCTTTTCTCTCTCTCTCTCTCTCTCTCTCTCTCTCTCTATCCCCGTCACATACGAACCTTGTTGCACCTCTCCCCTCTCTCTCTCCTTTCTCTATCCCCGTCACATACGAACCATTGTTGCACCCCCTCTCTCTCTCTCTCTCTCTCTCTCTCTACTGTTACCACGCACCACACTTCACACCAATAGAACAATTTAGGTTAGTTTAGTTTATTAACCGCAAAAAAACCCTAACAATAACACTAGAAACATATTCCCATTACAGTTCACAGTGTACACAACCTCAAATAAAAACAGACCCTTAACCCCTTGAGGCCCAGAACGTAATTTCCATAGTAATTTGGGTACCATTAGACGATTTTTAGTGAATATAAGCAATATTTTATAGATATGACCTGTTTAGTATCCTTGTCCACTAACTAAATTGGTATATTCAGTGACTTTTCGTTATTTTATGGCTAACAACAGACGATTTTTTTATAGCAAAGGAAAGATCTGGGCGTGAAGGGGTTAAACTTGCTTTAACACACACACACACACACACACACACACACATCACCATGGACCAGTTGGAGGGCATGAGATCGTTCTCTATATTGGTTTTCATCAGCACCAGGATCTCTTGTGCTTGCCTCGGGAACTCGCCGTACCTGAGAGGGGGACAGTGTTTAGCAGGGTGCACAGGGCATCACCTCGGCACACAGGGCGTCACCTCGGCACACAGGGCATCACCTCGGCACACAGGGCATCACCTCGGCACCCAGGGCATCACCTCGGCACACAGGGCATCACCTCGGCACACAGGGCATCACCTCGGCACACAGGGCATCACATCGGTACACAGGGCATCACCTCGGCACACAGGACATCACCTCGGCACACAGGGCGTCACCTCGGCTCACTTGTCGTTGCCTCCTCACCTTTACCTGGAACTGTCGCCGATCGGAACACTCGCCGACGTCGCCGAGTGTTCCTATTTTTCACGTCGGCGAGTGTTCCCATTACCCGTTTTTCTGCATTCAGGGATTAAATACCAACAACAGCCTGAATAGTTAGGCTAGGTTGTCGCCGAAAATTTACACGTCGGCGAGTCTTCCAATGTCGGCGAGAGTTCTGGGTTGGTGTTTCGGCGAGAGTTCCTATCGGCGACAGTTCCATAAGCCCTCTCCTTTACCTACACTCGCTGCCCTCGTTTCCTCTGGTTTATGGAACTGTCGCCGATGGGAATTCTCGCCGAAACAACCAACTAGAACTCTCGTCGACGTTGAAATGTTAACCTAACCAGGACAATGGCACCTAACTTAACCTAACTGATCAAGCTAACGATAGTATTTCATCCCTGAATGCAGAAACACGGGTAACACTTGATTAAATGTATATATTGGGTCCTGTAATATCAAGAATTGGAACACTACCACGGCGGCGAGAGTTCCGATCGGCGACAGTTCCAGTACCTTTCCTCCTACCCTCCCCCCCGTTAAATTTATAAATACCGAACACTCTGACGGGCTTTCTATTTAGCCCGTGCTTCTCTCTTAAGGAAAGCAATAGGAAAAAACAACAACAACAACAACAACAACAACAACCTCGGCTCACTGGGCATGCCGTATAGCGTCACCCTAGTTAACATAGGTGGCAGGAAAAGCTAAAAGACAAGAGAAGATAAAGAGAACAGAGAAGAGAAGAGGATAAAGAGAGAGAAAAGAGAAGAGGATAAAGAGAGAGAAAAGAGGAGAAAGAGAGAGAAAAGAAGAGAAAAAAGAGAGAGAAAAGAAGAGAAGAGGATAAAGAGAGAGAAAAGAGAAGAGAAGAGGATAAAGAGAGAGAACAGAGAAGAGAAGAGGATAAAGAGAGAGAAAGAGAAGAGAAGAGGATAAAGAGAGAAAAGAGAAGAGAAGAGGATAAAAGAGAGAAAAGAGAAGAGAAGAGGATAAAGAGAGAGAAAAGAGAAGAGATAAAAGAGAGAAAAGAAGAGAAGAGATAAAGAGAGAAAAGAGAAGAGAAGAGGATAAAGAGAGAGAAAGAGAAGAGAAGAGGATAAAGAGAGAAAAAGAGAAGAGATAAAGAGAAAAGAAGAGAAGAGAAAAAGAGAGAAAAGAGAAAGAAGAAGAAAAGAGAGAAAAAAAGAGAAAAAGAGAGAAAGAAGAAGAGGAAAAAAGAGAGAAGAGAGAAGAGATAAAGAGAGAGAAAGAAAGAAGAGGATAAGAGAGAGAAAAGAGAGAGAGAGAGAGAGAGAGAAGAGAATAGTACTGTGAAAGTTATCTTAATGGTGATTGATTTCTGGATTTTTTCGTTAATAAATTCTTCATCATGTGGATAAGCTAGTGGTATAGGAGAGAGAGAGAGAGAGAGAGAGAGAGAGAGAGAGAGAGAATAGTACTGTGAAAGTTATCTTAATAGTAATTTATTTTTTCGTTAATAAATTCTTCATGTGGATAAGCTAGTGGTATAGGAGAGAGAGAGAGAGAGAGAGAGAGAGAGAGAGAGAGAGAGAGAGAGAGAGAGAGAGAGAGAGAGAGAGAGAGAGAGAGAGAGAGAGAAAAAAAAAAAGAGAAAAAAGAAGATAACCCACCTGGAGAGAAGTTTTTGGTAGTCGTTGTAAGAGACGAGCACCATTTGTTTCTGCACCATTCTCTTGAAGTCGTTCTGAGGTCCCGCCATGAAGGTAACCGGCGCGAAATACCTGATAGAAAAGCACAGGTCAATGACTAAGGTGATGGACTGATGGTTAACCCCTTGAGACCCAGAACGTAATTGCCATTGTAATTTGGGTACCATTAGACGATTTTTAGTGACTAAGTAATATTTTATAGATCTGACCTGTTGAGTATCCTTGTCGACTAATTAGTTTGGTATATTCAGTGACTTTTCGTAATTTTATGGCTAACAGATATCTTTTTAAGCCTACAAAAAACGTTCTTTCATTGCAGTCAAATATTGTATCGCAGTTGTGTTCGTGTTACTGTCTTGTTATTCTAGTATGTTTATTTTTCTTTGTTTTGTTATGTTAAGTATCTTGTTTTGCAAATGTTGCTTTTCTCATGCTTCTTATTCTCTCTCTCTCTCTCTCTCTCTCTCTCTCTCTCTCTTTTCTCCTCTCTCTCTCTCTCTCTCTCTCTCTCTCTCTCTCTCTCTCTCTCTCTCCAAACAGTAACACAACTTACTTCTTGTAGGGGAAGTTGTCAATATAGGTGATCATCTCCTCCTTGAGCACCTTGAGGTCGATCAGGTCCTCGGGGGAGAGCAAGGCCGCATCCACATCGTAGGCGCGCTGAAGGAACTCCTCGCACTTGGCCTGTCAAAACACACCACACACGCGCCGTTAAGGTCACACACAGCTACAGTCTATATCAAATAATACTGCATAGTCTAAACGTATATATGCAGTAATAAAAGTCTATATTCCTCGCATCTGCCTGTCAACGCAACACAACACACAGGCGCCGTCAAGGTCACACACAGCTACAGTCAATATCAAATAATATTGCGTAGTCAAAACAGATATAGCTATTCAGTAACACGCGCGCGCCGTCAAGGTCACACACACACAGCTACAGTTAAGTCTATCATAAGGTTATTGTATCTGAAGGCTAAGGAAAGTTTTGTAAGAGACTTAAATAAACTCAACTGGCTATTGCATCTCAAGTCTATGAACTGCAGTCTGTCGAATAATACTGTATATCTAAACCTCGCTTGCTACCTATCTACCTATCGCGCCATCCAGATCACACACAGCTAGTCTATCAAGAAATACTGTACTATAGTCTAAACGTATATATTCAGTAAAAATAACATGTACAGTCTATTTTTTTATTATGGTCAAAATGCAGTAAGGAAGCCACGCCCCCTGCCTCCCCTTCTATTCTACGGGGCAGCTGATTGGTGCATTCCTCGTATCATCACTACCCATCACAATATCTTCACTACTTAATTAACAGGGCGTGACCACTGGACAGAGCAATCTTCACTACAGAGGGTGACAAAATCCAAAATCCCTTTGTAGTGAAGATTGCTCTGTCCAGTGGTCACGCGCTGTTAAGTAGTGAAGATATTGTGATGGGTAGTGATGATACGAGGAATGCACCAATCAGCTGCCCCGTAGAATAGAAGGGGAGGCAGGGGGCGTGGCTTCCTTACTGCATTTTGACCATAATACAAAAAATAGACTACAGTACTTCCTCGAATTTCTTAATGAAGCAATGAAGACCAAGCCACCAAAACATTCCCGTCGCGCCATAATCACATAGCTAATCTATCAATCAATAGTATTTTATCTAACGTTATCAGTAAGTAATGTAAGTTTTTGTATAGTGTCAAAACTAACGAAACGCTAGGCTCCCCTTCTATTACGGAGCTGAATTGTCACTCCTCGACCTCTTGACTCACTAAAAAATACATGTATAGTTTATTTTTTTAACAAGGCAAAAATTCCATGTTATCTTAAGGTCTCATGCTTAAAATGATGCCTATGTTTACCTGATAAAATGGTTAACTATGATAAAATACAGCTGAAATTTAGAAGAAGTGTAGTATTCCCTTCTCCTGGCATCAACTATCAGTCAGTAAGCAGCAAAGGGGTCAGGATTTTTTGCCTCTATAAAAAAAAAATAGACTATATAGGTCCTCGAATCTCTTTCAGAAAACCACACCACCAACACCTTCCCGTCGTGACTACATTTCGTCTACACTACACATGTCAACAGATCATGCATTTTTTAACATCACACTGGGCGACCAAAATGTCTCCCAGTGATGGAAAACTGTCGCCCAGTAAGGACAATTTTAAGCTACTGGGCGACAAGATATTTGTTCATAAAATCCTTCCTGGAGACAATGGTTCATCTTATCTGTGTGTGTTAGATCCAGAAGTGCACTCTTACTACTGCATAGGATCTTTATTTATACACAACATACAAAAGGGTGAAGCTGATTTATCCAAAAACTATATTTTAACAGGTTGGCCTTTACCTTTCTGGCTATCCAAAGAATGTCGCCCAGTAAGATTGGCTTAATAAATGCACTGCAACAGATACCCATTGAAAAATCTCGTAGGCGATACAAGGTGAAGAGAATGATCAAGTATTAAGCGACCACTGCTGTTAATCTTGTCGACTCTGAGTGACGACTGACTCTGACTGGGTGGCTGATTGGAGCGGCTATACCTGTCATTCACCTGTCATTCGCCTGTCATTCACCTGTCACCTATACTTACCTTGCGGCGCTGGAAGTGTGTCAAGGCGTAGGAGTCAAGACGTCCGGCCGTGTTGTCGTTGATGCCCACCTGTAGGAACCACGGGAGGATGATACTCAGAAATAAGGGGTACATTAAGGGTAGAATTGTTACATCGCACCATCACTACCCTTTTTAAATCCTATGTCCAGGCTGGAGGGTAGATGCTGCCGAGTATACCCTTCATCTACCCTTTATCTACCCTTTTTAGACGAGAGGGTTGGAAAAGGATATATTTGCGTCGATCCGAAAGGGTATATTTGTAAGGGTAGAAAAAAGGGTAGCAGTATTTCATCACTACAAATACCGTTTTCTACCCTTTTCCTACCCTTTTTTTCTAAGAGTGTACAATAAAGGCGATGTAGGAAAAGTTCTTAAGGTTAGTAAGCAGGGTAGAACAAGAAGTAACTGATTCAAGCCGGAAAAGCGTAGATTTATAAAGGAAATAGGGAGAAACTGGTTCACAAATAGGGTGGTGAATGATTGGAATGGACTCAGTCGTCAGGTGGTCAGTGCGGAGTCAATAGGGATCTTTAAAAGGAGCTGGATAAATTCATGGATGGGTATAAAAGGTGGATGTAGTAGATAGCGTAGCCGTTAAGTAACAGGAACTACCTCGTGTAGGTCTCACGGCCTCTTGTAGCTTCCTTATTTTATTATGTTCTTATGATTAGTAAAGGTATTTTGTAGTCTTGAATTAACTCTATCTATCAAGCCTTTGAAGACACCCGCTCCGTATATAACCTCGAGAAAGTCAGCGAATGTCAAAACCAAACTGAGGCCAAAAGACATGCCTTCTTCCGGTCTAATTTATCCTTCATCAAACAGCGAGGTACAGCTTTGCTCTGTCATTTTTTTGCCCTTAACCTCTTGAGACCCACAACGTAATTTGCATTGTAATTTGACCACCGTTAGACGATTTCTAATGAATATAAGCAAAGTTTTTACAAATATGACCTGTTTAGTATCCCTGTCCACACACTCAGAAATGGGGGGTACATTAAGGGTAGAATTGTTACATCGCACCATCACTACCCTTTTTATACCCTATGTCCAAGCTGGAGGGTAGATGCTGCTGATTATACCCTTCATCTACCCTTTTTAGACGAGAGGGTTGAGAAAGGGTATATTTGGGGTTCGAAAAGGGTATATTTAGGGTTGCAAAAGGGTATATTTGTAAGGGTAGAAAAAGGGTAGCAGTATTTAATCACTACAAACACCCTTTTTCTACCCTTTTCCTACCCTTCTTTTCTAAGAGTGCATTAACTAATTTGGTATATTTAGTTACTTTTCGTTATTTCATGGCTCGACAACATACGATTTTATATAGCAAAGGAAAGATCTGGGCGTGAAGGGGTTAACACTGAAAACTGAACTGAAACTGAGGGTCAAAATACGATGCTTCACCGGAATCGTGTGAATGCGTTCGCTAAATTCAATATAACTATGCTCTTTTTATCACTGACACTGATGGACTCAACTGACAAGACACCGAGATGTATAAATGGACCTTTTTAGTCTATTCACATATATTAGTGGCGCATCAGTTCAGTGTTTGGATCCGTGACTGATCAGTAATTCTCCAACCTGTGTCTCCTTACCACCTTTCTACTCACTCATAAGAACATAAGGAAGCTACAAAAGGCCGTGAGACCTACACGTGGTAGTTCCTATTACTTAACACTACCTACATCCACCTTTCATCCCCATCCATAACATTGCTTAGCCTCCTCTTAAAATTCACTATTGACTCCACACTAACTACCTGATGACTGAGTCCATTCCAATCATCTACCACCCTATTTGTGAACCAATTTCTCCCTATTTATTATTTTAAATTTACGTTTTTCCAGTTTGAATCTCAAACTGTAAAGTCTCGGCGCTTTAACCCCTTGAGACCCAGAACGTAATTTCCATTGTAATTTGGCTACCATTAGACGATTTTTAGTGACTATAAGCAATATTTTATAGATATGACCGGTTTAGTATCCTTGTCGACTAACTAATTTGGTATATTCAGTTACTTTTCGTAATTTTATGGCTCGACAACATACGATTATATATATAGCCAAGGAAATACCTGGGCGTGAAGGGGTTAGGGACAGCACGCCACCCCAGCGGCCAGGATAAAATGGGTCGATTATAGCCCACCTCCGTTACTGCAGTCTCTTACTATCTCTTACTATCCTATATATATTACTCTATACTACTATACTTACTATACTATATATATTAATTACTCTTACTATCTTCTTATAAGGACTGGCAACATGTGAGCTTTTTGGTACTATTTTTAGAGACTACCTTTGAGATGTAAAATATGAAAAAAATACACTTTTCAGCCAGTTTCCTTAACTCCTTCACGCCCAGATTTCGTTTTTTGCTATAAAGAATTGTATGTTGTCGAGCCATAGAATTACGAAAACTAACTTAATATACCAAATTTGCTAGTGGACAAGGATACTAAACAGGTTATATCTATAAAATATTGCTTATAGTCATTAAAATCGTCTTATGGTGGTCAAATTATAATGAAAATTACGTTCTGAGACTCTATACAGTAGATAACAGTAAAGTCGCCAGGACAACTTTTTTTTCTGTTTACAGACGTGTGGTGGCGTTCATACTTACATTTCTACATCTATGATTTCAGGACAGTTAGAAGGGGCTATCTGGAGAGTCTGTGTCATTTTGTGTCTTCATCTGTGTCATATTATGGCTATAAATAAGCAAATTACAAAAATATCTACAAAGTGGCTACCAACAATAGAGTCGCCATCTAGTGTTTATTTACTGAGTGTCGTACCGCTGTCGTCGTCGCCCGAAAAAAAAACGCGTAGTGAAATTTGAAACTGTCTATACTTGCAGATACAAAGCATAAAACAACGCTGTAACAGGGTAGATTATACAGTCATGATATAAACTACTGTGTATCATCTTCAGTGGCACATAAAAATCAGTAGTGATGCTATAATTCGTAATATTTGGCGGCTGGCGACATTACTGCAGGTGGCGACTTTACTGTTATCTACGGTAGGGGTTAACATCTTTTCACTCAGTGGTCTATTCTTATGAATCTCTTGGCTCACTGACCTGGGTGGCAAACTGTGGGTAGTCTTGTGTCTTCCAGTGCCAGTAGTCCTGCGTGAGGGCCAGGAGGTCCGGGCGTGGCGTGGCGACGGGCGGCCTGGGCGGGGGCGTCGAGACCACCAGACCCGCCACCACCATCACCACCGTGTGTCGCAGCGCCGCCCGGAGACTCATCGTGTGCTGAAAAAAATCGATAAAACAGTTAATAAATACGCCAATAAAAAAATCGATAAAAAAGTTACTAATAAATACGCCAATAAAAAAATCGATAAAAAAGTTAATAAATACGCCACTAAAAAAATCGATATAAAAGTTACTAATAAATACGCCAATAAAAAAATCTATAAAAAAGTTAATAAATGCGCCAATAAAAAAATCGATAAAAAAGACACTAATAAATACGCCACTAAAAAAATCGATAAAAAAGTTACTAATAAATACGGCAATAAAAAAATCTATAAAAAAGTTACTAATAAATACGCCAATAAAAAAATCTATAAAAAAGTTACTAATAAATACGCCAATAAAAACATCGATAAAAAAGTTAATAAATACGCCAATAAAAAAATCGATAAAAAAGTTAATAAATACGCCAATAAAAAAATCTATAAAAAAGTTACTAATAAATACGCCAATAAAAAAATCGATAAAAAAGTTAATAAATACGCCAATAAAAAAATCTATAAAAAAGTTAAATACGCCACTAAAAAAATCGCTAAAATAGTTAATAATAAATACGCCACTAAAAAAATCGATAAAATAGTTAATAAATACGCCAATAAAAAAATCTATAAAAAAGTGAATAAATACGCCAATAAAAAAATCGATAAAAAAGTTACTAATAAATACGCCAATAAAAAAATCGATAAAAAAGTTAATAAATACGCCAATAAAAAAATCGATAAAAAAGTTACTAATAAAAAAGTGAAGATCTTAATAACACTTCTTGCACTGGGTCGATTAAAGTACTTACAGGTGATTTAATTTATTGATTAAATAAATAAATAAATGACTAAAGGTGATCAACCCCTTGAGACCCAGAACGTAATTTTCATTGTAATTTGTGTACCATTTGATGTGGAATAACAAAACACATCTTGACCTCTTTGTAGGCTTTACTTAACACAAAACTCTTGTGCATTCCTGTAACATATTCAGTATCAAGTGAAATTTAACACAAAGATAACACTTATACACAGTATATACATTGACAGTATATGGAGGAATACCCACTGCTTGGTCTTGCTTCTGTAGGACTGATCCACACTGCTAGCTCCTTACCACTGACTACTATACGCGGTGTGTCACTAGTAATGAGATACACACCATCATATTCCTTAATGACGTAGGCCTCATATACATCCCATTAAGACGATTTTTAGTGACTATAAGTAATATTTTATAGATATGACCTGTTTAATATCCTTGTCCGGTAACTAATTTGGTATATTAAGTTACTTTTCGTTATTTTATGGCTCGACAACATACACTTTTTTTTATAGCCAAGGAAAGATCTGGTCGTGAAGGGGTTACAGGCGATTAAAAGTACATACATATAAGCCCTCCATTCCTGCTTAATTTTATATCATGAGGGACTGGGCAAGGACAAAAAAAAGATCAGTATATAACTATCAATTGACACCGCAAAAATACGTCGTTTAAACAAAAAACCAATACTGTGAGGCTAAGGAGAAGAAAATCACTATTGCCACCACAAAATCATCGTAATA
>JACEEZ010023663.1:403926-406426 GCA_016584305.1 Chionoecetes opilio | reverse complement strand
TTATTTTTTTTATCAATCAATCAGTCTCTCTCTCTCTCTCTCTCTCTCTCTAGACAGAGAGAGAGAGAGAGAGAGAGAGAGAGAGAGAGAGAGAGAGAGAGAGAGAGAGAGAGAGAGAGAGAGAGAGAGAGAGAGAGAGAGAGAGAGATAAGACATGACTCACTTGAAGTTTGAAATGAGGAAAACGCACTTACCGCCGAGCAAAACGCGGGACACAACACTGGCAGCGGCACTACTCGCCGGTGATGCTCATCGGCAGGCACAGACGGTTATGAGTGGTAGTGCGTACGAGGCTTTATATGAATACTATTTGTTATTGCACTGACGTCACGAAGGTCCGCCCCCAAGCACCACGCTGGCCGACAGTGGCAGTGCAGTGATGTAAACAAAGGGCATTACTACCCCTGTCAACGCGGTACTCACGCTTACTAACCTCTATTTTGATGGCTGGGAAAGTGATTGATGGTGTTCATCTGTCAGACTATGCCCTCCAGATGTTGGACTCTGGATCTATTCCTCGTTACATTGAAAATACAAGAAAATAGGGAATAAAACAATATCCTTATAACATTCCGCAAAAGAATAGTTAATTCGCAGTGCAATTTAATACACATCTTAAGGACTGCAAAAGTAGTAATAATGATTATGAGCTGTACTGTATAGTGGTGAGTGAGGAGGGCAGCGCGCCTGCTTATACCCCGATTGCTGATGTTATATATTTAGGTAACGCTTATTTATGCATGAGGCTAAAGCATATATCATAAAACTAAATATATCAATGGAAAGCTAATAAAATTCCGCTTCTATTGATAAGCTCCATGTTATAAGTTGTATCACAAAATTTCAAATGGCGACGGAGGAATGGCGACGGAGGAGGAGTGGCGTGAGGGTGATTTGCTTGCTGGGAGTGGAGAGGTACCGTAGAATAGATAAACGCTAGTCGCCAGCTGCACTAATGTCGCCAGACGCCATATATTACGAATGATAGCATCACTATTGATATTTATGTGCCACTGAAGATGATGCACAGTAGTTTATATCATGACTGTATAATCTACACTGTTTCAGCGTTGTTTTATGCTTTGTATCTGCAAGTATTTACGGTTTCAAATTTCACTACTAGTTTTTTTTTCGGGCGACGACGACGGCGGGAGGACACTTAGAACATAAAAAACTAACTGGCAATCTTAGTCTAGGTCACCACTCGGTTATATTTGGTAATTTGTTCATTTATAGCCATACTATGACACAGATGAAGACACAAAATGACACTCTCCAGATAGCCCCTTCTAACTTTCCTGAAATCATGGATGTAGAAGTGTAAGTATTCCGTCCTAGGATTCCGTCCTAGGAATCAATGTATTGAGGCTAGAAATCGAGCCAACAGGGTGTTAGGATTTATTACCAGGAGTGTTAAAAGTAGAAGTGCTGAGATTATTCAAAAGCTTTATTTGGCTCTAGTCAGACCTCACCTAGACTATGCGGTTCAGTTTTGGTCTCCGTATTACAGGATGGATATTGCCTTGTTAGAATCAGTGCAGAGAAGGATGACCAAAATTATTCATGGGATGCGTAACTTAGTTATGAGAAAAGATGGAAACTATTAAATTTACACTCACTCGAGAGACGCAGAGTAAGGGGCGATCTGATAGAAGTTTTTAAGTGGATAAAGGGATACAATATAGGCGACTAGCAGAAAGGGTGCCCTCCGGGCACCTTTCTCCTAGCTCCTGCGGAGGGCTGTGGGCCTGCGGCCCAATAGACAGGCAGACAGACAGACAGACAGACAAATTTTGAGATTTATATATATATATAGATGTAGGAAAAGTTCTTACGGCTAGTAAGCAGGGTAGAACAAGAAGTAACGGATTCAAGCTGGAAAAGCATAGATTTGCACAGACTCTCCAGATAGCCCCTTCTAACCTTCCTGAAATCATGGATGTAGAAATGTAACTATCAACGCCACCACACGTCTGTAAACAGAAAAAAAAGTTGTCCTGGCGACTTTAGTGTTATGTACGGTAGCTGCTACGGTTCTTAAAATATTAGTGCAAATGTGTTTTTCACGAGATTTCATGGGGCATTTACATTTATATACCATCATAAACCTTCACCAAATTGTCGCCTATAGTCTATTGTTTTTAACAAGGCAAAAAATCCTGCCCCCTTGCTGCTTACTGCCTGATATTTGATGCCAGAAGAAGGGAATACTACGCTTCTTCTACATTCCAGCTGTATTTTATCATAGTTAATCATATTATCAGGTAAACATAGGCATAATTTTAACCATGGGACTTTATGATAGCATGGAATTTTTGCCTCGTTGAAAAAAATACTCTAGTGGACCGTGTATGTAAAGAGGCGGTGTGTTCAGCTCAGATAAATTATTTGACTCGATCACGACTTTTTCTCTCCTCCCTTCCGGTACTACTACTTACCGAAACCGAAGGAAACCGGGTGGTAGGGTTGGGGGTAGGGGGGTGAGGGGGGTTTTGGAGGG
>JACEEZ010023663.1:396426-401426 GCA_016584305.1 Chionoecetes opilio | reverse complement strand
AGCGGCACTACTCGCCGGTGATGCTCATCGGCAGGCACAGACGGTTATGAGTGGTAGTGCGTACGAGGCTTTATATGAATACTATTTGTTATTGCACTGACGTCACGAAGGTCCGCCCCAAGCACCACGCTGGCCGACAGTGGCAGTGCAGTGATGTAAACAAAGGGCATTACTACCCCTGTCAACGCGGTACTCACGCTTACTAACCTCTATTTTGATGGCTGGGAAAGTGATTGATGGTGTTCATCTGTCAGACTATGCCCTCCAGATGTTGGACTCTGGATCTATTCCTCGTTACATTGAAAATACAAGAAAATAGGGAATAAAACAATATCCTTATAACATTCCGCAAAAGAATAGTTAATTCGCAGTGCAATTTAATACACATCTTAAGGACTGCAAAAGTAGTAATAATGATTATGAGCTGTACTGTATAGTGGTGAGTGAGGAGGGCAGCGCGCCTGCTTATACCCCGATTGCTGATGTTATATATTTAGGTAACGCTTATTTATGCATGAGGCTAAAGCATATATCATAAAACTAAATATATCAATGGAAAGCTAATAAAATTCCGCTTCTATTGATAAGCTCCATGTTATAAGTTGTATCACAAAATTTCAAATGGCGACGGAGGAATGGCGACGGAGGAGGAGTGGCGTGAGGGTGATTTGCTTGCTGGGAGTGGAGAGGTACCGTAGAATAGATAACGCTAGTCGCCAGCTGCACTAATGTCGCCAGACGCCATATATTACGAATGATAGCATCACTATTGATATTTATGTGCTACTGAAGATGATGCACAGTAGTTTATATCATGACTGTATAATCTACACTGTTTCAGCGTTGTTTTATGCTTTGTATCTGCAAGTATTTACGGTTTCAAATTTCACTACTAGTTTTTTTTTCGGGCGACGACGACGGCGGGAGGACACTTAGAACATAAACACTAACTGGCAATCTTAGTCTAGGTCACCACTCGGTTATATTTTGGTAATTTGTTCATTTATAGCCATACTATGACACAGATGAAGACACAAAATGACACTCTCCAGATAGCCCCTTCTAACTTTCCTGAAATCATGGATGTAGAAGTGTAAGTATTCCGTCCTAGGATTCCGTCCTAGGAATCAATGTATTGAGGCTAGAAATCGAGCCAACAGGGTGTTAGGATTTATTACCAGGAGTGTTAAAAGTAGAAGTGCTGAGATTATTCAAAAGCTTTATTTGGCTCTAGTCAGACCTCACCTAGACTATGCGGTTCAGTTTTGGTCTCCGTATTACAGGATGGATATTGCCTTGCTAGAATCAGTGCAGAGAAGGATGACCAAAATTATTCATGGGATGCGTAACTTTAGTTATGAGAAAAGATGGAAACTATTAAATTTACACTCACTCGAGAGACGCAGAGTAAGGGGCGATCTGATAGAAGTTTTTAAGTGGATAAAGGGATACAATATAGGCGACTAGCAGAAAGGGTGCCCTCCGGGCACCTTTCTCCTAGTTCCTGCGGAGGGCTGTGGGCCTGCGGCCCAATAGACAGGCAGACAGACAGACAGACAGACAAATTTTGAGATTTATATATATATATAGATGTAGGAAAAGTTCTTACGGCTAGTAAGCAGGGTAGAACAAGAAGTAACGGATTCAAGCTGGAAAAGCATAGATTTGCACAGACTCTCCAGATAGCCCCTTCTAACCTTCCTGAAATCATGGATGTAGAAATGTAACTATCAACGCCACCACACGTCTGTAAACAGAAAAAAAAGTTGTCCTGGCGACTTTAGTGTTATGTACGGTAGCTGCTACGGTTCTTAAAATATTAGTGCAAATGTGTTTTTCACGAGATTTCATGGGGCATTTACATTTATATACCATCATAAACCTTCACCAAATTGTCGCCTATAGTCTATTGTTTTTAACAAGGCAAAAAATCCTGCCCCCTTGCTGCTTACTGCCTGATATTTGATGCCAGAAGAAGGGAATACTACGCTTCTTCTACATTCCAGCTGTATTTTATCATAGTTAATCATATTATCAGGTAAACATAGGCATAATTTTAACCATGGGACTTTATGATAGCATGGAATTTTTGCCTCGTTGAAAAAAATACTCTAGTGGACCGTGTATGTAAAGAGGCGGTGTGTTCAGCTCAGATAAATTATTTGACTCGATCACGACTTTTTCTCTCCTCCCTTCCGGTACTACTACTTACCGAAACCGAAGGAAACCGGGTGGTAGGGTTGGGGGTAGGGGGGTGAGGGGGGTTTTGGAGGGGCGGGGGGGGGGGGATGCTATATTCCAAGTTTCAGATCGATATGTCGGGCCAAAGTAGACTTATTATATATTTTGTTAATATCGGCGAACGAAACCGGCCCTTGGTTAGGTTAGGTTAGGTTAGGTTAGGTTAGGTTAGGTATAGGTAAAGGTTAGGTTAGGTTAGGTTAGGTTAGGTATGGGTTAGGTTAGGTTAGGTTAGGTTAGGTATAGGTAAAGGTTAGGTTTAGGTTCATTTTTTTGTTTTTTTTGTCATTTCTGCCAAAAAAGAAAAGAAAAAAAAAAAGCAGATATAAATAGCAGATATAAAGGGTCGGTTTTGACCACTTAGCGACCAGGTATTGATCTGAAATTTTGTCAAGGGCATGTTGAGATACCCTGCATACCCCCACCACCTTCAGAACCAACATTAACCTTGTTTGAGCCCTGATTTTAGGGTCGGTTAGGGTCGGTCAGTGTACATCGGTCGGTTTCGATAAAAAGGACCACCCCTTCCCTTCCTGCACTGTTATATCACTATTTGTATTTGTTTACCTAACCTAACTTAACTTAACTTAAACTATATAGTAATCGATACTATAAAATGTCATTACTTTTTTTGTAGCCTTATTTCCTACTTTCCAAACTTTGCGAATTTATGCCTGTGTCGTTTTTTCTGGTGTCATTTTTTCTGGTGTCATTTTTTCTGGTGGCATTTTTTCTGGTGGCATTTTTTCTGGTGGCATTTTTTCTGGTGTCGTTTTTTCTGGTGTCATTTTTTATGGCGTCATTTTTTATGGCGTCATTTTTTCTGGTGTCATTTTTTCTGGTGTCATTTTTTCTGGCGTCATTTTTTCTGGTATCATTTTTTCTGGTGTCATTTTTTCTGGTATCATTTTTTCTGGTGTCATTTTTTCCTGAGCCATTTTATTTTGTGACCCGCCGCGCACCCGCCTCGCACCCCGCCCGCTCCATCATGCACCTGCCCCCACAAACAGGGTTTCTAAGTGGCCTGTAGTTATCCAATTACAGGTCACGAGCGTACCACCCGCCGCTCGTTAAGGCCGTCACTGCAGGTCGTAATGAAGTCACTGGACGCCATTGAGTCTGGTGGTCATTTCCTCTTCGTGTCATTCACCCAGGGTCTTGTCCACGCGTGTCGGACTCGCGATCGCCAGTTTCACCCTCTCGGTGCGAGCTTGGAGCTCATTATTACTGATCTATGGGTAATGCTGGGACCTCACACACCACACACCCCCCATCCCCTTGCTCAAGGGGGACAGTACCGCTCGAATTTCACAGTGGAAAAATCCCCGGGAATGAGCGGCGTCGGGGATCGAACGCCGGACCACAGAATGATGCCGGGCGCCTTAACCAACTGAGCCACACGGACGGTTGTGTGTGTGTGTGCGTGTGTGTGTGTGTGTGTGTGTGTGTGTGTTTATCTGTGTGTGTGTGTGTGTGTATCTGTGTGTGTGTGTGTGTGTGTGTGTGTGTGTGTGTGTGTGTGTGTGTGTGTGTGTGTGTGAGTGTGTGTGTATCTGTATGTGTGTGTGTGTGTGTATCTCTCTGTGTGTGTGTGTGTGTGTGTGTGTGTGTGTGTGTGTGTGTGTGTGTGTGTGTGTGTGTGTGTGTGTGTGTGTGTGTGTGTGTGTGTGTGTGTGTGTGTGTGTGTGTGTGTGTGTGTGTGTGTGTGTGTCCTTTGTCTCTCTCTTATCCAGGTCTCTTTATTATCTCTTCTAATGACCGAAGCTTAGGAGAGAATGTTAATCCTTCGAGACTTCAAATCAAAATTACACGTTGCTTTCTTTTTGTGTAAGAGGGGGGGAGGGGAGGAGGAGGGGGGGGGGGGAGGAGGGAGGGGGGAAAGGAGGGGTTGTAGTGTACGTAGGGGGTGGTTGGGGACGTATGGGGTGTTTGTGTGGGGGGGGTTTCGTGTTCCTGCAGCAGAGGTTATGTTGAGTGGTGGTAATTCTTGTATTTAAGACTAATTCTTTTACGTAACGTGAGACACAGAGAGAGAGAGAGAGAGAGAGAGAGAGAGAGAGAGAGAGAGAGAGAGAGAGAGAGAGAGAGAGAGAGAGAGAGAGAGAGAGAGAGAGAGAGAGAGAGAGAGAGAGAGAGAGAGAGAGAGAGAGAGAGAGAGAGAGAGAGATATATGGGGGGGGTGCATAAATTAGCTAATGGACAAGGATACTAAACAGGTCATATCTATAAAACATTGCTTATATTAACTAAAAATCGTCTAATGGTACCCAAATTACTATGGAAATTACGTTCTGGGCCTCAAGGGGTTAACACTGATATCTGAAGAGTGTGACTGTCTATGAATATATTGATCCTTTCTCTTCCTCTCCCTCTCTTATGTTTACCTATCCCTATCTTACCTATAGTCACTACCATTTGCATAACATTTCTTTCTTCCTCTCCGCCCCATCTTTCCTTATATAGCATCAATTGAACACTGGTTAACCCCTTCACGACCAGATCTTTCCTTGGCTATAAAAAAATTGTATGTTGTCGAGCCATAAAATTAAGAAAAGTAACTGAATATACCCAATTAGTTAGTGGACAAGGATACTAAACAGGTCATATCTATAAAACATTGCTTATAGTCACTAAAAATCGTCTAATGGTGGTCAACTTACAATGGAAATTACGCTCTGGGCCTCATGAGGTTAATATCTTACATAACCACCAAGAGTCAGGCATTTCTCAACAACCACAAGAAGAATCCACACACACGG
>JACEEZ010023663.1:383926-391426 GCA_016584305.1 Chionoecetes opilio | reverse complement strand
GGGACGGAAGCAAGGCAAGGCGGAGGGACGGAAGGCAAGGCGGGAAGGGACGGAAGGCAAGGCGGGAGGGACGGGAAGGCAGGGGCGGGAGGGACGGAAGGCAAGGGCGGGAGGGACGGAAGACAGCACGGAGAGGACGGTATGTAAAAGAACGTCCATGATGACTGACGTCATTCGTGTGTGACGGGAAAATCAAACTGTAAGTGAAATGTCGAAGTACGTGAAACTTGCCATGGGAGTATGTGATATAAGAGACGTTCCATATTTTTGTTTCTTTTTTTACGGGAGACGGAGTGATTCTGATGTTTCTGTCTTCTTGTGAACTTTGACGCTTAGTATCGCTTCATAGGTCCTTCATTTCGTCTCCTTAACCGTCCAAAGGTTATGAGCCGCGCTTGTACGTGTCGTGTGAAATGAGCTTTAACCCACAGCGTCTCTGCAATCAACGCCTATGGGCACCGCCCACATAGTTCATTGACTCCGGCTTTACTGGGTTAAAATCAGTTTTCTAACCCTGTCCCGATCACCGCCATATTGCCACACTACCCACAATTCACTTGGTACTCGAGGCAGGGAGGTACATATAAAGCTCCTCACCACCCTGTACACCCAACAGGCCACTATAATGCAGCCACGTGCCTTAACCCCTTGAGACCCAGATCGTAATTTCCATTGTAATTTGGGAACCATTAGACGATTTTTAGTTAATTAATATACGCAATATTGTATAGATATGACCTGTTTAGTATCCTTGTCGACTAACTAATTGGGTATATTCAGTGACTTTTCGTAATTTTATGCCTAACAACATACGATTTTTTTCATAGCAAAGGAAAGATCTGGGCGTGAAGGGGTTAAGGTTTCATCTGTTTCATCATCTCTCACATGAAACAGTTACTGATGCCGGGATATTCAGTAAGCCTTTCTGCCACAGCTAGGGTTTCACAGCACATGAGGTGACCCTTTGTTGCTGTTGTTGTTGTTGTTGTTGTTTTTACATCACAAAGGACTGGCCAAGAGCAACCAAAAAGAGGTAACAAATAGCCCGTTTATTTGCCAGTCCCTATGAGAAAGACATAATTCATATAAAGAAGACAGTAAGAGAATACAGCAAGGGGCAAATTTAGTTTCGGAGGTGTCTCGCCACTCCTCACTTGGACAGATTTAACCCCTTCACGCCCAGATCTTTCCTTTGCTATATAAAATGGTCTGTTGTTAGCCATAAAATCACGAAAAGTAACTATATATACCAAATTAGCTAATGGACAAGGATACTAAACAGGTCATATCTATAAAATATTGCTTATAGTCACTAAAAATTGTCTAATGGTACCCAAATTACAATGGAAATTACGTTCTGGGTCTCAAGGGGTTAAGTCGTAGAAAGGTGGAAAAATGGAAACACAAATTGCGATGCTTTCCTGCACAATACAAAAAAAAAGGCTTTGGGCTTTATGGCTATCAACTACCAGGGTCATTAAGCCATATAACCAAATAAAAAAAAAATATGAAAAAAATCAAGGAGGGAAGGAGGGAGGGAAAAAAAGGCTTTGAGCTTTATGGCTATCAACTACCAGGGTCATTAAGCCATATAACCAAATAGAAAAAATATACGAAAAAAATCAAGGAAGGAAGATAATAGCCTACAGGCGCTATAGGCTCCAACGTAAAAAAACAAACAAAGCCTTTCTGCACTGATATCCTAACCCCAGAACGAAGCGCCAACCCAAGCTGCTATCTGAGTACCTATTTTAGCAAAGCTTTTAGAATAGGGCTTCTCCAGGACTATTCTAAAGGCTTTGTATTATAGTTCCTGCACACTTACATAATCACTCGAACCCCTTCACGCCCAGATCTTTCCTTGGCTATATAAAATTGTATGTTGTCGAGCCATAAAACTACAAACAGTAACTGAATATACCAAATTAACTAGTCGACAAAAGTACTAAACAGGTCATATCTATCCAAATATTGCTTATATCAATTAAAATCGTCTTATGGTACCCAAATTACAATGTAAATTACGTTCTGGGCCTCAAGGGGTTAAACAGGTCACGTGATAGGACTGCTAAAGGTAAAGTATCACAGGTAAAAAAAAATTCTCTCTCTTCCGATGATTTATGAGTTCACCCGACTGACCGCCCACTCTTCACAGCGCCTGAAGTAGCTACTGTATACTCGCCGCACGTTAAGTTGGCGAAAATGGGGCCCCTTCACTCCCCCCTTTTCCGAACGCACGGGATTGGCTGAGGTGTTGGGTGTTGGGGCTTTAGAACGGAACTTGGATTAAGGCATTCTCACCCAACACCCTATAGTGCACCGGCCGGGTTATTGAGGAAGAAACACAAGCTAAGGTATATACAAGTTCCCTATGAGTGAGGCAAAGTGTTCATTGCAGCAAATATAGTGTTCCGTTGTTATTATTGCATGCTATTGATCCTTGGAAAATTATGTTAACCCCTTCAACCCCAGATCTTTCCTTGGCTATATAAAATCGTCTGTTGTTGAGCCATGAAATTACAAAAAGTCACTTAATATACCAAATTAGCTAGTGGACAAGGATACTAAACGGGTGATATCTATAAAATGTTGCTTATAGTCACTCAAAATCGTCTAATGGTACCCAAATTATAATGGAAATTACGTTCTGGGCCTCAAGGGGTTAAAGAGGAAACAACATTCAAAATAAAGCCCACGTTAAGAACAACTAAAAGGACGCAAAACTCAGACAAACGAAAGATCAAAAAAACAAAACATTAAGAAAACAAGTGAAAAAAACACTCACTGATAGGAACTCAAACATTCACATTTTTTTTTTTTTTGTGATATAAAAAAAAAAAAAAAAAAGATAGGCAAACATTCAGATTTTTTTTTTGTGATGTAAAAAAAAAAAAAAAAAAAAAAAAAAAAAAAAAGAAAACATTCAGATTTTTTTTTTTTTTGTGGTGTAAAAAAAAAAAAAAAAAAAAAAAAAAAAAAGACAGACCAACGATATATGGCACGGAACAAAAACTACCTTGACATAAATCAGTAAATCATTGCAAGGTACCTAGAAATGACGGCATGACTAAAGAACATAAACTGGCAACACAATCAAAGACAACATAACATAACTCTACTATTAATATATAACAAATCCCTTCCTCTTTTAACTAAATAAGTATAGGTAACAGTAGATGACCAGAAACAACAGACAACAGACAACAGAGAAACAACAGACAACATACAACAGAGAAACAACAGACAACATACAACAGAGAAACAACAGACAACAGACAACAGACAACATACAACAGAGAAACAACAGACAACAGACAACATCTGACAACACCAGTCCCCATCTGAATGGGGACTGGTGACAAGTGGAGGTCCACAAGGGTCTGTTTTGGGTCCATTACTATTTTTGATTTACATCAACGACTTGGATAGTGGGATTAGCAGTGATATCAGCAAGTTTGCTGATGATACTAAGTTAGGTAGGATTATTGGATCACAGTCTGACGTAAACATATTGCAGGGAGACTTAGATAAACTTAACGAGTGGGCAGTCAGATGGCAGATGGAATTTAATATTGATAAATGTAGCGTTATGAATGTTGGTAGAAAAAACCCTGGTAATAGATACACCATAAGCAATGTATCGCTGAAAAGATCAGAAGGTGAAAAAGATCTTGGAGTGAGGGTGAGCCCAGACCTCCGACCTAGGAAACAATGTATTGAGGCCAGAAATAGAGCTAATAGAGTATTAGGATTCATTACCAGAAGTGTTAAAAGTAGAAGTGCGGAAGTTATTCTAAAGCTTTATCTGGCTCTAGTCAGGCCTCACCTAGACTATGCAGTTCAGTTTTGGTCTCCATATTACAGGATGGATATAGTGTTGTTAGAAAAAGTGCAGAGAAGGATGACCAAAATGATACAAGGGATGCGTAACTTTAGTTATGAGAGGAGATTGAAGTTATTAAAATTACACTCACTCGAGAGACGCAGAGTAAGGGGCGATCTGATAGAAGTTTTTAAGTGGATAAAGGGATTTAATAAAGGAGAGGTAGGAAAAGTTCTTACGGCTTTTAACCAGGGTAGAACAAGAAGTAACGGATTCAAGCTGGAAAAGCGTAGATTTAGAAAGGAAATAGGGAAAAACTGGTTCACAAATAGGGTGGTGAATGAATGGAATGGTCTCAGTAGACAGGTAGTTAGTGCGGAGTCATTGGGGAGCTTTAAAGGGGAGGCTGGATAGGTTCATGGATGGGGATGAAAGGTGGATGTAGGTAGTGTTAGGTGACAGGAACTACCACGTGTAGGCCTCGCGGCCTCTTGTAGCTTCCTTATTTTCTTACTTATTTTCTACTTATGTTCTTACATACAACAAAGAAACAACAGACAGATAGGAACCCAAGACAGATCCCACAGAGGTGTTGTTAAATTAACCCCATGAGACCCAGAACGTAATTTCCATTGTAATTTGGGTACCATTAGACGAATTTTAGTGACTATAAGCAATATTTTATAGCTATGACCTGTTTAGTATCCTTGTCCACTAGCTAATTTGGTATATTCAGTGACTTTTCGTAATTTCATGGCTAACAACAGACGGTTTTATATAGGAAAGGAAAGACCTGGGCGTGAAGGGGTAAGTCTAGTACCGTAGATAACAGTTAAGTCGCCAGGACAACTTTTTTTTCTGTTTACAGACGTGTGGTGGCGTTAATAGTTACATTTCTACATCCATGATTTCAGGACAGTTAGAAGGGGCTATCTGGAGAGTCTGTGTCATTTTGTGTCTTCATCTGTGTCATAGTACGTATGGCTATAAATGAACAAATTACAAAAATATCTACAAAGTGGCTACCAACAGTAGAGTCGCCATCTAGTGTTTATTTACTGAGTGTCGTACCGCTGTCGTCGTCGCCCGAAAAAAAAACGCATAGCGAAATTTGAAACCGTCTATACTTGCAGATACAAAGCATAAAACAACGCTGAAACAGGGTAGATTATACAGTCATGATATAAACTACTGTGTATCATATTCAGTGGCACATAAAAATCAGTAGTGATGCTATAATTCGTAATATTTGGCGGCTGGCGACATCACTGCAGGTGGCGACTTTACTGTTATCTACGGTAGGCTACGGGGCACCCTTACTCTGTGTTACTGATCTCTCATTGATTGATCTCATATTACTCTATTTATTATTATCTTACTACTAATTATCTCTACTTATTTGTCTCTTATTAGATCTCTGCTATTACTTTTTGATGGGAACTCCTCTTGTAGCTTCCTTATTTTCTTATCTTCTTATTCATGGATGGGGATGAAAGGTGGATGTAGGTAGTGCTAAGTAACAGGAACTACCACGTGTAGGTCTCGCAGCCTCTTGTAGCTTCCTTATTTTCTTATGTTCTTATTCATGGATGGGGATGAAAGGTGGATGTAGGTAATGCTAAGTAACAGGAACTACCACGTGTAGGTCTCGCAACCTCTTGTAGCTTCCTTATTTTCTTATGTTCTTATTCATGGATGGGGATGAAAGGTGGATGTAGGTAATGCTAAGTAACAGGAACTACCACGTGTAGGTCTCGCAGCCTCTTGTAGCTTCCTTATTTTCTTATGTTCTTATAAATATTTGAAAAGCCACAGAGAGGGAGGGTGACATCAGCTCAGACCATTGATACCTCAGCACGCACGATAAGAAAGTCTCCCTGAATCCCATTACAGAGCCGGAATAATGGTGTTGTTACTACTGGTGTTAATGGTGACCCTAATGCTAAGGCTAATGCACCAAGAAGCTAAAGGCAAAGCACTCAGCAACTCTCTCGACCCATTACTGAATTTGGGACACGCGCTTTTCGTTGGTCCTCAGTAATGGTTCACGGGAACTTGTAGACGAGAATCACCCGTAAGGAAAGACGGGATAGGGTCGTTAATAATGGCCACATACACACCAGACACCAGCTGATGGACAGGACCGCACGATACACAGTAAACGATGATACTGGTCTTTTGTACGGTATGAGTGTGTGTGTGTATTCATCTAGTTGTATTCATCTAGTTGTATTTTACAGGGCCTGAGCAACGCTCGTATGGCCTCGTCTCCATAGCTACAAATGTTATCATACATCCTTAGTGGTTAGTGTTGGGGGAAGCCACCACCCCGAGAGGCGGGTCACAAACCCCCGGCTAACACCCGGTACCCATTCACTGCTGGGTGGACAGGGGCTCGGGTTTTAAGAATACCGCTCGTCTGTCTTCGCTCCGCCCGGGGATTGAGCCCGGGACTTCTCGGTTGTGAGCCGAGCGTGCTAACCGCTACACTACGGAGTACCCTACGGAGTGTGTGTGTGTGTGTGTGTGTGTGTGTGTGTGTGTGTGTGTGTGTGTGTGTGTGTGTGTGTGTAAGTTGACACATTGGGTGTTTGTCTGTCAGGAAATGACATAAACCCGCCATCAACACACGGTGACAGGGCAACCCGTGGCGGGGCCGTGGCGGTGGCTCCCTGACTCCCTGACTCCCTGGCTCCCTGTAGCGGCGCGGCGGGGAGTCACCACAAGGCGTCTTAATGGTGACGACATGATCATGTACAATTAACAGGGTAAGGATTCCCGCCGCCACCCGCCTCCCGCCCCCCGCTGGCCTCAACCACCACGCCCCCCCACCCTCACCCAGGCGGCGGCCACTCCGTCCACCGGGGCTTGTGACCACTACCACCACCACCACCACCACAGGTCATATTGATGTTTTCGGTGTAAATCAACACAAGCAAAGAAAAAAAGGTGTTGCAGCAAAGAACACTAAACGTTTAATTCCTGAAATGCTGAATAATGAATTTGAAAGGCTTATGTCAGCATTAATTCTTACGCGTTTCTGATGTCAGTTAATGATCAGTAAACATGGTCGTAAGTTGATTCCTATTGGAGAGAAAGTGACGAATGAGGTACACAATGAAAGCTGGAACACAGTGTAATCAGGAACCACGATAATACTAGAATATTGGCAGATAAATGACAGAAATATGACATGTACAAAGTGAAAATAGTAAACAATTTGAGTTTTCTGTTCGGAAGTCGGTCACCGCAATGGGTACTGGTTTACATCACACCTACTGCACGACAGTTATGGGGAAACAGCTGAAAGGATAAGCCTTTGGTGCATCAGCTGTTGAAATAGGAGACATATTAGTAGTTTGATCAATGATTATATGTATATCAGCACTCAAACACGGATCGATGTCGAACGCGGTCAGCGTCATTTAGGGGTACCCGACTTTAAGCGGCTGAAAAATTAGGTTGGATTGAGTTTTTTTCTTGGTAACATTTAAAATCATTTTTAGTATATATATAGGCCTTAAAAAAAGTTTATTTGGTTTAAGTGTGTGGGGGGGGGGGGGTGCTCGCAGGGCATAGCTGGCCCATGCACTATACGTATATGCCCCTCTTGATGCCACTTATGGTTCAAAGATGTATCGGGTAACATATACTTAACCCCTTCACGCCCACATCTT
>JACEEZ010023663.1:366426-381426 GCA_016584305.1 Chionoecetes opilio | reverse complement strand
AACAGGTCATATCTATAAAATTTTCCTTATATTAACTAAAAATCGTCTACTGGTACCCAAATTACAATGGCAATTACGTTCTGGGTCTCAAGGGGTTAACGTTGCGTCTCCTGCTACCTGGTGCCGCTATTGCATGGTTAGTGCTTTTCTGGATATTCTGAGTCGTTATCCACGGTATCCACCCTCGATCCCAGTGCACAAGTCTTCCTATACTCACTGTCATCTCTATTCCGTCCACCTATAGTCTATTTTTTTCAACGAGGCAAAAATTCCATGCTATCATACACTCTTAGAAAAGAAGGGTAGGAAAAGGGTAGAAAAAGGGTGTTTGTAGTGATGAAATACTGCTACCCTTTTTCTACTTTTACAAATATACCCTTTTGTAACCCTAAATATACCCTTTTCGAACCCCAAATATACCCTTTCTCAACCCTCTCGTCTAAAAAGGGTAGATAAAGGGTAGATGAAGGGTATAATCGGCAGCATCTACCCTCCAGCCTGGACATAGGGTATAAAAAGGGTAGTGATGGTGCGATGTAACAATTCTACCCTTAATATACCCACAATTTCTGAGAGTGTAAGGTCTCATGCTTAAAATGATGCCTATGTTTACCTGATAATAGGGTGAACTATGATAAAATACAGCTGAAATTTAGAAGAAGCGTAGTTTTCTCTTCTCCTGGCATCAAATATCAGCCAAGAAGCAGCAAGGGGTCAGGATTTTTTGCCTCGTTAAAAAAAAACAGACTATAACCTAACCTAACCTAACCTCACTAATCCCATTCTTCACCAAAACTCTACTCGTTCATTCCTTTCCCTGTCTTATCATCAACTTTATACCTCCCTACAATTACTATGAATGCGAGAGAACAAACGTAACATGTTCAATCACGTTCAGAACAAGTCCCATGCCCGTATTCGTAGTCACATACCATCATTGTACGTGGTCATTGTTCACTTTTTGTCTTGTCCTAATGAAATCAATAGGTCATGCCAGTTCTGTTGTGATTGCAATAGGAGTACTGTAGGATTGCTCTAGTACTTTCCATGGCAGCTACAAGATCAAGTGAATCATTTTGACGGAGTAGAAATGGAACAAAATCATAGCAATTACCACCAGCAATCATGGTATGTGACTACGAATACGAGCATGTCATAAACACCAAAATACACGTCACGTCCACAGATTGTTTTTACATCACAAAGGACAAAACGCAAAGGGCAAAACAAAAAGTAACAAAAAAAACATTTAGTCCCTATATATAAGACAATAAAGGAATACAGAAAGGGCGGATGGGTCAGGTTAGTTTGGGATGTGTCTTGTCACTCCTCTCTTGAATAAATTGAAGTCGTAGGAAGGTGGAAAAATAGAAACAGGAGTAGAGTTCCCGAGTTTCCACAGATGACAAAATACTTGAGACATTAGACACGCGTGCTCTCGTGACTTACCTTTGCTGCTGACTGACGTTATGAAGAACAGGTGAAGCGGATTAACACCTGTATCCTCACAGGTGACGTAACAGGAACTACCACGTGTAGATCTCGCGGCCTCTTGTATATGGATGGCTTCCTTCTGTTCTGATGTTCTTCGCGGCCTCTTGTAGCTTCCTTATATTCTTCGCGGCCTCTTGTAGCTTCCTTATATTCTTCGCGGCCTCTTGTAGCTTTCTTATATTCTTCGCGGCCTCTTGTAGCTTCCTTATATTCTTCTTACGTTCTTAAGTTCTGACGCGCCTTACTGTCCCAGAGCATAAGGGCGCTTGGCACGTAAGGTGGACGTGCGGGCGGGCGGACACCTGTCACCCCGCCAACACCTGTCACGTGTCACCCCGCCAACACCTGTGCACGTGTCACGACGGCCGGGGCACCAACGTGCCTCCCCGGCCGACGCAGGGCCTCCGAGACTGTTCAACCCGAGTCCTGGGGTCGTGTGGTTGAAGGGCACTCCCGAAGGTGATGGCTGACACGTCCTGGTCACCTGCCTCCAAGCGGTCCTCACAACTCCACCACACCACCACCTGCACCACCTGTCACCACCTGTCGTCACCTCGCCACGTTTCCTCCTCACCCCGCCCTCGACATCGGCTCCTTCATGCTCGTCTTTAAGTCCTGACTCCTTTCTCACTTTAATGCTGCAATAGGGTGACTGGCTATCAGTACTCTCTCTCTCTCTCTCTTTCTCTCTCTCTTCAGTGCGTGACGTGTGAGTTATGCCAAGAATCCCGCCCCGCCCCCACTGGTCTGAGTCTCATCACTTCGTAAAAAGGATAAACTCTATCAAATTCAACACAAGACTCAGAATCAGATTTTAAAGTTGCTGTGGCTCAATACGACATTGCAATTGATAATGTGTGGGTTGTGGAAGCCTTTACAGTGATTGGAACCAACAGTGTTACTGATAGTACTAGTACTATGGCTGTTATCATTACTATTATTATCTTAATCTTTATTGCAATGATCATTATTTCAAAATAACATTAATCTTAATGATCATTATCATAATGATTATCATTAAATTTAACTATCAACATGATTATGTGCATTACTGTTGCTGTGCTCTTATACATAATAATGATAACAAAAATATAATAATGCTGATAATAATTTTCATGATCGTCATCTTTACTGCTGTTATTTGCTATACGATGCAATACGCGATAATGAAGGCTTAGCCTCTAAATCGGTATTCACATAATGACAGTCGCAGGTTAAGGCCAAGGCTGCAGCGACGCCCCACCAGCGTGTCCGGCGCGGCGGCGGCGGCGGCGGCGGCGGCGGCACGCCTTGGCCGCCGCACCCTTGTCGCGACAGTGTTGACGCCCGGGCATCCATGATAGTGCGAGATGTCCACTTGATACCGTAAGTAACCTTGAGGGACGTCCATGAACCCGCCACGCCACGCAGGGACCGTTTCCCTCGCCTCTCTCTGTCTCTCTCTCACACACACACCCACACACAGCCGCGTCGCCTGCCCGCCAACGCTCGGAGCACCGAGGCTGCCGTGCAGGAGGAATGCTGAGGGCACGGCGGCCCGCCTGCAGGGAGGCCTGAGTCCCGTGGGCAGGCGGTGCGCAATATGATTTACCGCCTGTAACCTTCACCTGTCTTCTGTCTCGGCCAGGCAGGTATGCAAAAAAGCGCTGATTCACTGAGGGGATCCCACCGGGAGATCTTGCAAGGACTGCATGCCCGGCTGAGGCTGTCCTACCACGCTGACGATTGCTCAGTGCGAGGCAGAGGCAAGCGCTGACACGGACGGCCCACCTCGGTAACACGCGCACCACGACACCTGCAAGGCGACTGACTTGACTGAGTGAGACCTGCTGCTGCGGCGGCACGGTGGCTAGCCTGGCAGGGGCTGTAGAAAACGAGATGTGGGGAGGAGTATGTGTGTCGCGCTGGCGGGCGACACACCAGTCACCAGTGGCTACTCGCCGCCCTGGCCTGGCCGGCTATTTTTATCCCCCTGGCTGCTGCTGCCATCCAGTACAACAACGCACGCGGCTAATCACTTGTCAGGATCACGCGGCGTGCACCGGGCTCGCGTGGAGGCATGAATGCAACGCTGCAAAGAGTAAAGAAAATGGGAGGTGGCAGGTTGCGTGCAGGGAATAGCGAGACACCTGTCATTTAGGCGCTAGGCGGGTGAGCTGCGGCATTGTGGGCCGTGGTTAGAGGCAGCCCTTCTGGGAAGCTGCAGCAGCAAGGACCGGGAACGGAGGAAGAGACACAGAAGGGGAGGAGGCCGGGACCCGCACCAATATCCGCGGACACAATTACCGCTGACAAGGACACCGCCGGGTAAAAATGGGGAGAGGATGTCTGGCCAGCCCCGCGAGGCACCCGGGCAACAGGGAAGAGGAGGACCCGCCCCGCCCCGCCCCGCCACGGCCCACTCGCTCGCCTTTGCACGCCCAAACCTCTGATAAAAACGCCCACTGCTGAACACCCAACTTGGCTCGCCGCGCGTCCTCTCCACCCACTACTTAACACCCTGTTTTGCCTACACGCCACACAACCACACCCCCTCGCCGCCCATGCCACACGCCCACCCACGCCCACCACCACCCTGCAATGCATCCACACACACAACGCCCTCACCCAACACTCCTTTGCACCCTTTGTAAGTGAACGTGTATCCCCGTATCCTGTCGCGGCCTGGTGGTGGTGGTGGTGGTGGTGGTGGTGGTGGTGGTAGCCTCGCCAACCGCACTGTCACCCTCCACAGCCGCTGCACAATGTCACATCATCCATCCTTCCCTGAGGCACACATTACCGCGCAGGGGGGGGGGGGGGGATAGGAGGAGAGAGAAGGGAGGGTTGAGAGGAGGTAGTGAAAAAGGCAAAGAGGAAAGGAGGGACGGAGAGGAGAGGCGGGAGAGGAAGAGAGGGAGAAGGAGAAGAGAGGAGAAGAGAGGCCTGAGCTTTAAGTACTTACAACTGTCTAGCAAAACACAGATCAACCAGGCACGATCACTCACCTCTATACCTTTGTGACTGTAGGCATAAATATCTCGTGTGTTTTAGAGTCCGTCAACAGTTTACACCCATCATAAATTATAGAAAGTATGGCAGAAAGTGAGATGAAAAGGAAACTAGGAGAGTATGCAGAGGTGTAGAAGATGCAGTAGGTTCTATATACTACTATACAGGACGACACCTAGAGAAATGAGAGGACAGAGTGCTAGAGTATCTGAAAGAAATTAGTAGTAGAGTAGTATAGTATATAGTAATAATAATAGTAGTAATAGTAATAGTAGTAGTAGTATAGGAGTAGTAGTAGTAGTAGTAGTTAGTAGTAGTAGTAGTAGTAGTAGTAGTAGTAATAGTAGTAGTAGTAGTAGTAGTAGTAGTAGTAGTAGTAGTAGTAGTAGTAGTAGTAGTAGTAGTAGTAGTAGTAGTAGTAGTAGTGAGTAGCTGGTGTGGTGTCATGTGCTTGTGTCCCATTACTTATAAGATGGATGGTAATAATGCAGAGCTGTTTTTATAGATAATATAAATATACTTAACCCCTTGAGGCCCAGAACGTATATTTCCATTGTAATTTGGCGACCATTATAGACGATTTTAATGTATATAGACTATTATATATAATATCTCCTGTATTGCACCCTTGTCCTCTAGCTAATTTAGTATATATTATGACACTTTTCGAAATTTTATGGCTAACATCAGACGATTTTATATAGCAAAGGAAAAATCTGGGTTTGAAGGGGTTAACCTTGTATCTCTGCCTTGTGAAAGTGGCGAGAGAAAAATGAGTTATGCATGTGTCGTGTATTACATAATGTTTCCAGGAGGTGTGATCGTGAATAGCATGGTAGTTATGAGGCCTTAGTTAAGAAGTGGCGAGAGAAGAATGAGAGCTATGCATGTGTCGTGTATTACATAATGTTGCCAGCAGGTGTGATCGTGAATAGCATGGTCGTTATGAGGCCTTAGTTAACAAGTGGCGAGAGAAGAATGAGAGCTATGCATGTGCCGTGTATTACATAATGTTGCCAGCAGGTGTGATCGTGAATAGCATGGTCGTTATGAGGCCTTAGTTAACAAGTGGCGAGAGAAGAATGAGAGATATGTATGTGTCGTGTGTATACTCAGTTCAGTTCAGTTCAGTTGTGGGTCCGGGAGTCAGGCCTTTTTCAACGGCACTCCCTGACGTGTTTCTTCTTGCTGTCTGGGTCTTGACTTAGTTGTCTTCTCTTATTCTATCTTATTAGTTTCTTTCTTTTTCTTTCTTCTTAATTTTTTCTGGTCATCCAAAAACTGTTGATTGTTCTTTTTGCTTCTTCCACATTCACGCCTCCAAACAAATTCTCCCCCACTATATCCTCTTCCTCCTCTAGGTAAGGTTGTTGTAGCCTCGCACTTTTCTTTCTTTCATTACTGTAGGCTACATAAAGTACTACATAATGTTTCCAGCAGGTGTGATCGTGAATAGCATGGTCACACCTTCGCCTTCGACCATGAAATAGCTACACGACCTCTACGACCACCGTGAAATGAAGAGAAAGGGAGAGGGTGCGAGTCCTATACACTGTTAGGCGAGGATGTAGCCACCAGAGGAGACAGTCTATCGATATTGAAGCCATCGTTATGATAGTGATAATAATAATAATGATAAAAATAATAATAATAATAGACGGATTCCACTCATAACATCAACAACTGTCTGTCTCAATACAATCAAGCCATTTTTTTTCTCCATCTATTTGGATATTTTGTCATTTCTTGTTGTAAATATTTTTGTTATTCTACACTCTCTCTCTCTCTCTCTCTCTCTCTCTCTCTCTCTCTCTCTCTCTCTCTCTCTCTCTCTCTCTCTCTCTCTCTCTCTCTCTCTCTCTCTCTCTCTCTCTCTCTCTCTCTCTCTCTCTCATAAAAGTTCTTGAGGAACACGAAGGGATTTTGTTATGATCAGAAAAGTAGGTGGAATTCGCACAGTAAAAACACACTACCGTAGCCAACACTAAAGTCGCCAGGGCCATGTTTCTTTTCGATTTATAGACGTCTGGTGGCGTTCATAATTGCATTTCTACATCCATGATTTCAGGACAGTTAAAAGGGGCTATCTGGAGAGTCTGTGTCATTTTGTGTCTTCATCTGTGTCATAGTATGGCTATAAATGAACAAATTATCAAAATATCACCCGAGTGGCGACCTTGGTTACGGCTACACTAAGGTCGCCAGCTAGTGTTTATGTCCTCCCTATATATGATGAGAAAAGCAGGTGGAAAACGCACAGTAAAAACACAGTAGAGGTAATATCGCAGCGACTTTTGAGACGTATTGAGTATAAAAAAAAAAAAAAAAAAAAAAAAAAAAAAAAAAAAAAAAAAATAATAATAATAATAATAATAATAATAATAATAATAATAATAATAATAATAATAATAATAATAATAATAATAATAATAATAATAATAATAATAATAATAATAATAATAATAATAATAATAATAATAATAATGGTTAGGTTAAGTTAGAGAGATCCAAGTGTACAATATAAAAAAAAGTGAAACAATTACTTATACTTATTACTAATTACAATTGTGTGTGTGTGTGTGTGTGTGTGTGTGTGTGTGTGTGTGTGTGTGTGTGTGTGTGTGTGTGTGTGTGTGTGTGTGTGTTTTTCTTATGACAATCACCGAGCTCGTGTAGATAATGGAAGAGAGAGAGAGAGAGAGAGAGAGAGAGAGAGAGAGAGAGAGAGAGAGGAGAGAGAGAGAGGAGAGAGAGAGAGGAGGAGGAGAGAGAGGAGAGAGAGAGAGAGAGAAAGAGGAGAGAGATAACGAAGTACTTACCAATGGGGTCGACCTGTTAATCCTGCCACTACAGCAAACAATGGCAGGTGTTGTGGTGGTTAAGTGGTGAATTGGGTTGTTTACGCTGTCTACTAATGGGGAGGACTGACTGACAACCGGCCTCAACCCAACCCATCAACCTGAAATATAGGAATACATACACTCTTAGAAAAAAAGGGTAGGAAAAGGGTAGAAAAAATTTGTTTGTAGTGATGAAATACTGCTACCCTTTTTCTACCCTTACAAATATACCCTTTCGGATCGACGCAAATATACCATTTTGCAACCCTCTCGTCCAAAAAGGGTAGATAAAGGGTAGATGAAGGGTATAATTGGCAGCATCTACCCTACAGCCTGGACATAGGGTTTAAAAAGGGTAGTGATGGTGCGATGTAGCAATTCGACCCTTAATGTACCCCCCATTTTTGAGAGTGTAGGCGCAAAAACCTGCTTGAATGAATGTTGGTAGAAAAAACCCTGGTAATAGATACCAAAGGTGGGCATTCCGCAATTTTAGTCCGCAATTCGCGGAATGGTAATTCGGTTGCGGAATTGCGCAATTATGGATGCCTGAAAAAATTGCGGAATTGCGAATTGTGGACTGCCAAAATTTTGAAACGCAATCGCAATAACTTGCGGAATGGGTAATTCGGTTGCGGAATTGCGTAATTACGGATGCCTGAAAAAAATGCAGAATTGTGGGTTGCGGACCACCAAAATTTTGAAACACAATCGCAATAATTGTGACGGTCACCACCTTCAAAGTGGCAAGTGCCCGCGTGAACATAAGTTCCCACCAAATATTGTGGAGACGACACAGTCACTGCCAACTCCCAACTTGCCAAGTGTAGCACAGTAATTCAGTCAGTGCGTGCTGAAACTTGGGATTGAGAGCGTGTACGCTGGCCTTGTGTGTGATTAGTTGCCAACCTCCACATGCTGAAGTGGGAGGAGGAGGAGGAGGAGGAGGAAGAGGAAGAGGAAGATTAGTAGATTAGTGATTACTAGCCAGTAGACTGTGAAGTGTAAAAGTAAAGAAAAACACTAAAAAGAGACAAAGACTTAATTGTGAAGGACAAGTAACAAGTATAGACAAAAACAGAATAGGAATACAGAAGTATTAAACACTAATAAAGAGTCTAGAGACATTTTTTGTTTTAATTGTAGGTGTTTAAGAGTCTAGAGATGTTTAAGAGTCTAGAGACATTTTTTTTTTTAATTGTAGGTGTTTTGTTTTAATTGTAGGTGTCAAAATTAGTTTGCGGTATTGCGGAATTGCGATTGCGAAAAGGCCTATCTGAAAAAAATTGCGGAATTGCGATTGCGGACTGGTGCAGGTCGGAATTGCGGAATTGGAAAAAAAATTGCGATGCCCACCTCTGATAGATGCACCATAAGCAATGTATCGCTGAAAAGATCAGAAGGTGAAAAAGATCTCGGAGTGAGGGTGAGCCCAGACCTCCGACCTAGGAAACAATGTATTGAGGCCAGAAATAGAGCTAATAGAGTACTAGGATTCATTACCAGAAGTGTTAAAATTAGAAGTGCGGAAGTTATTCTAAAGCTTTATCTGGCTCTAGTCAGGCCTCACCTAGACTAAGCTGTTCAGTTTTGGTCTCCATATTACAGGATGGATATAGCCTTGTTAGAAACAGTGCAGAGAAGGATGACCAAAATGATACAAGGGATGCATAACTTTAGTTATGAGAAGAGATTGAAGTTATTAAAATTACACTCACACGAGAGACGCAGAGTAAGGGGCGATCTGATAGAAGTTTTTAAGTGGATAAAGGGATTTAATAAAGGAGAGGTAGGAAAAGTTCTTACGGCTTTTAACCAGGGTAGAACAAGAAGTAACAGATTCAAGCTGGAAAAGCGTAGATTTAGAAAGGAAATAGGGAAAAACTGGTTCACAAATAGGGTGGTGAATGAATGGAATGGTCTCAGTAGACAGGTAGTTAGTGTGGAGTCATTAGGGAGCTTTAAAGAGGGGCTGGATAGGTTCATGGATGGGGAAGAAAGGTGGATGTAGGTAGTGTTAGATGACAGGAACTACCACGTGTAGGCCTCGCAGCCTCTTGTAGCTTCCTTATTTTCCTATGTTCCTATGTGTGAGAAGGGTTAAGAACGGAATGTTATGAGACACGATTCTTAATGTTATGACAAACCCATTTATTGTGTCACTAAAACATCCTGAACGATATTCCTTAACCCCTTCACGCCCAGATCTTTCCTTGGCTATAAAAAAATGTCTGTTGTCGAGCCATAAAATTACGAAAAAGTAACTGAATATACCAAATGAGTTAGTGGACAAGGCTACTAAACAGGTCATAGCTATAAAATATTGCTTATAGTCACTAAAAATCGTCTAATGGTTCCCAAATGATAATGGAAAATACGTTCTGGGTCTCAAGGGGTTAAATGAGTGTTCAAGAAATATATTTTTTTTAGATAAGAAAGGATCGGCAATGGATTAGAAAACAACCTTAGATTAAAAATAATTATGATAGCAAATATATCTACCGGAATATATGAAAAAATTGAACAGGAATTAATCCCTTGAGGCCCAGAACGTAATTTCCATTGTAATTTGGGTACCATTAGACGATTTTTAGTGACTATAAGCAATATTTTATAGCTATGACCTGTTTAGTATCCTTGTCCACTAACTAATTTGGTATATTGAGTTACTTTTCGTTATTTTATGGCTCCAAAGAAATTTATATAGCAAGAAAGATTCTGGGCTGAAGGGGTTAATATGCACAGAATAAGGCAAGGAATAATGGCAAGGAATATGGCACAGGAAATAAGCACAGATAATAATGGCAAGGAAATGAATGGCACAAATAATGACGATAATGCACGGAAATATGGAAGAAAAATGGCACAGGAATAATGCACGAATAAGGCCAGAAATAATTGCACAGAAATAATGGCACGGAAATAATGGCACGAAATAATGGCACAGGAATAATGGCACAGAAATTATGGCCCAGAATATGCACAGGATATATGGCACAGGAAAAATTGACAGGATAATGGCACAGGAAATAATGCAGGAAATTATGGCACACAGAAATAATGCAAGGATAGGCCAGGAAAAAATGGCACAGGAAATAATGGCACAGGAAATAATGGCACAGGAAATAATGGCACAGGAAATAATGGCACAGGAAATAATGGCACAGGAAATAATGGCACAGGAAATAATGGCACAGGAAATAATGGCACAGGAAAAAATGGCAGATTCTTCAAGCGAGAAATAAATAGCACATTTTGAGAATTCATTAAAATATCGTCACACTTATAAAGAAACGGCCTAAGTCATATTTTCCACTTTTTCAGCGTTGTCTTATGTTGTTTGTGGATATCAGCTTCAGTCCCAACTTAAGGTTACGTGCACTTGGTTCAAATATCGCCACACTCATAGAAAAACGGCCTAAGTCATATTTTCTACTTGTCGGGAAATTAAAAAAACTTCCTCATTTTCTTAATTTTGATATCGATGCATTGTTTATCCTTTTATATTTTAGACCACATCACACCCTACACACACACACACACACACACACACACACACACACACACACACACACCACACACCCTACACATGACATTGGCGACTATACCCATACACTCTTAGAAAAGAAGGGTAGGAAAAGGGTAGAAAAAGGGTGTTTGTAGTGATGAAATACTGCTACCCTTTTTCTACTTTTACAAATATACCCTTTTGTAACCCTAAATATACCCTTTTCGAACCCCAAATATACCCTTTCTCATCCCTCTCGTCTAAAAAGGGTAGATAAAGGGTAGATGAAGGGTATAATCGGCAGCATCTACCCTCCAGCCTGGACATAGGGTATAAAAAGGGTAGTGATGGTGCGATGTAACAATTCTACCCTTAATATACCCACAATTTCTGAGAGTGTAGATGCACCACAGGCTGAAAAAGTAATTGAGGCTAAAATCCAGAAATTGCCGAAAAATTACTTAGGGCAGTCTCTTTAAAGTTTTATATATTTGTATTTGTTTACCTAACCTAACCTAACCTAACCTAATAATCGACACTATAATATGTCATTACTTGCATGTGTTATTTTTTCATATTCCAAACTGTATGACCTTTTTAATGGTACCAATTTTTCCGAGTACCATCTAGTCTATTATTTTTAGCGAGGCAAAAATTCCATTCTATCGTAAGGTCTCATGTTTAAAATGATGCCTATGTTTACCTGATACTATGGTTAACTATGATAAAATACAACTGAAATTTAGAAGAAGCGTAGTATTCCCTTCTCCTGGCATCAAATATCAGTCAATAAGCAGCAACTGGTTGTGTTGATAAAATAGTTGTGTGGAAGGGGTATAAATAACCATCGGATAATTCGGACTTTTGGTTAATTCGACCCAGATCTCCCCCCAATTAGTTCGAATTTGCGAGGGTTTACTGTACTGTACAAAGCAATGGCAATAGAAATACACTCTTACACTATGACGTCATTCAAAATATTCACATCCCTTCAAACATTCGTAAGATCCCGGATAATATAATTTTGCCTGCATGGAAGAAAACTTACGGGTGATATAACGTACGTACAAACTGAGGACGCGATTATATGAGGCGCTTATTTCAGAAAGTCGATAAGCGCCATCAATAAAAAACTAAGAAAATGGCTTTAAAATGTTGCAATGTTCAAAAGATACACTCTTAGAAAAAAAGGGTAGGAAAAGGGTGTTTGTAGTGATGAAATACTGCTACCCTTTTTCTACCCTTACAAATATACCCTTCAGATTGACGCAAATATACCCTTTTCCAACCCTCTCGTCTAAAAAGGGTAGATAAAGGGTAGATGAAGGGTATAATCGGCAGCATCTACCCTCCAGCCTGGACATTGGGTTTAAAAAGGGTAGTGATGGTGCGATGTAACAATTCTACCCTTAATGTACCCCTTATTTCTGAGAGTGTATGACATTTTGAACATTGAAACATTTTGAAGTCATTTTCTTAGTTTTATATTTGTGGCGCGTATCGACTTTCTGAAATAAGCGCCTCCTATTATCCTTGGTACAAAGCGATGGCAATAAAACATCACGCAGCAAACCACCTTTTTACTCGTAACAACTCCATCACTTGCATCGTAATTAGGCATCTGCGGCGGCGGTGTGTGTTTGGCGGCGAGCGTGACGCCGCACAGAGCCTGATCAGTAGGCGCAGCCAGCCGCTCACACAAACAACACGGCAGAGAAAGACGAGTCGTGGAGAGTCGTCGGACCGGCTGGTGTTCACGACGCCGGGATAAATAAACACGACTACCAAATAAATGAAAAAAAAAATGAACACGTAGCGACGAAAGTTGTTTTGTTTTATAAGTCTCCAGCCAGCGACGTATGCAAACTGGAAAAAAAACCAGCGTATACTATAAGGAAAGTATGATAAAATAGTGGTGCTGAGAATACTTGGGTTTTACGACTGCATATAAATAACGAAAAAAGAATCAACGAAATGTTATCAATGCATTTTTTACGTTTCAGCCTATAGCGCCTCTATGCAGGCGCTATAGGCTGAAACGTCCTCAAGGATAAATAGGCCTATAGGCATTTATCCTTGAGGACTTCCATGGTTCGCCTTTGCCTGCAGGCCAGGATTTTTAGTGAATATGAATGGCGCAGGCAGGATTTTTAGTGAATATGAATGGCGCAGGCAGGATTTTTAGTGAATATGAATGGCGCAGGCAGGATTTTTAGTGAATATGAATGGCGCAGGCAGGATTTTTAGTGAATATGAATGGCGCAGGCAGGATTTTTAGTGAATATGAATGGCGCAGGCAGGATTTTTAGTGAATATGAATGGCGCAGGCAGGATTTTTAGTGAATATGAATGGCGCAGGCAGGATTTTTAGTGAATATGAATGGCGCAGGCAGGATTTTTAGTGAATATGAATGGCGCAGGCAGGATTTTTATGTATGTGACATAGTGAATGGGCGCAGGCAGGATTTTTAGTGAATATGAATGGCGCAGGCAGGATTTTTAGTGAATATGAATGGCGCAAGCAGGATTTTTAGTGAATACGTATGGCGCAGGCAGGATTGTTATAGTGGCGCCTGTGATTAGAGGCTCATGCCGCCCCCCTGTGTCCTCCGATGCACTCGCCGTCGATGGAAGAGTTGATGGGCAGCATGTAAGTATTTTCCGTCCATTCGACAATTGCCGAAAGATTTAACTCCTGGCGGGACTCGAACTCGGGACACCAAGCTTACCACTTCTAGGTGCTAGCCACTCAACCAACGCCTCCTCAGAACATTTAATTTTTCCTGAGGGCGGCGGGTCACAACGAGTTACTACCGTGCATCCCGTCGTAGGGTGTGGATGGGCGGGTCACACGATATACGGACGTGTGATCACTATACCGTGCATCCCGTCGTAGGGTGTGGATGGGCGGGTCACAACGAGTTACTACCGTGCATCCCGTCGTAGGGTGTGGATGGGCGGGTCACAACGAGTTACTACCGTGCATCCCGTCGTAGGGTGTGGATGGGCGGGTCACAACGAGTTACTACCGTGCATCCCGTCGTAGGGTGTGGATGGGCGGGTCACAACGAGTTACTACCGTGCATCCCGTCGTAGGGTGTGGATGGGCGGGTCACAACGAGTTACTACCGTGCATCCCGTCGTAGGTGTGGATGGGCGGGTCACAACGAGTTACTACCGTGCATCCCGTCGTAGGGTGTGGATGGGCGGGTCACAACGAGTTACTACCGTGCATCCCGTCGTATGGGTGTGGATGGGCGGGTCACAACGATTACTACCGTGCATCCCGTCGTAGGGTGTGGATGGGCGGTCACAAACGAGTCTATACTACTACATCACCCTCTACTAGGTATATGATGGCGGTCACAACGAATACCTACTACGTCTACTACTCCTCTCGTAGGTGTGTGATGTTGGTTACTACATGCTGACTACTACTACTACTACTACTACTACAACAACTACTACTACTACACTAACTACTACTACTACTAACTACTACACTACTACTACTACCACTACTACTACTACTACTACTACTACTACTACCACCACTACTACACTACGTCTACTGTTCTGTCTACTAATGTTAAAAACTACTACTACTACTACTACTATACTACTACTACTACACACTACTACTACATACTACAACAACTACTATACTACTACTACTACTACTACTACTACTACTACTACTATTACTACTACCACTACTACCACTACTACTACTACTACTACTACCACCACTACTACAACTACTACTACTACTACTACTACTACAACTACTATTACTACTACTACTACTACTACTACTACTACTACTATTACTACTACCACTACTACCACTACTACTACTACTACTACTACTACACCACCACCCAGGGCAGCTTCCGCCCATCATACTTAGATGCATGACACGGGGACTTGCTATCTATTGGTGACGTCACTGGACTGGTTACTGCTGCCTGTCTTGACTTACAAAACAGCGTGGATAGCGTCACAGGCACCACATTAGTGTCCAAGCAGCACCCTCGCCGTTTGTATAATCAATGAGACCAACTGACCGACTGACTGACTGGTGGTGGGTATATGCATTGGGCCAAAAAGCCACCACCAGGCCAGGCGTCACAGCGGACCGTCACTACAGCAGGGGTCCACAAGGCT
>JACEEZ010023663.1:348926-356426 GCA_016584305.1 Chionoecetes opilio | reverse complement strand
GGAGAGAGAGAGAGAGAGAGAGAGAGAGAGAGAGAAGAGAAGGAGAGAGAGGAGAGAGAGGAGAAGAGAGAGAGAGAGAGAGAGAGAGAGAGAGGGGAGAGAGAGACCAACCAACCAACAAAAATCATATAGACAGAGAAAACGAAAAGAGAGAGAGAGGAGAGAGGAGAGAGAGAGGAGAGAGAGGGAGGGGAGAGAGAGGAGAGAGAGAGAAAAAGATGAGAGGAGAGAGAGAGAGAGACGAAGAGAGAGAGGAGAATATTTAGAACATTACAGTATCGCTAATATCCCTGACGCAGCCTGCAAGTACTTACATAGAAGTCCCTAACAGAAGCAGCAGTACTGGGATCCATGATATCGAGGAGTGAGTGCCTCTGCCTAGGGCGCGATACACTATTAATACAATATATATAAAAAATCATATGGAAGATCATGCACGCGTAGACACCGGACCAAAATGTTATGGTGTGTTTTACCGCAGTAGGGGAGAGCGGGGCAGGTTGCATCGAGGGTAGGTTGCATCATTGCCTCTATCACGCATGAACTTATTTTATTATTATTATTGTTGTAGTTGTAGTAGTAGTAGTAGTTTATAGTAGTAGTAGTAGTAGTATTAAGACGATGTACGTGTGATAACATGCGAGTTAGAGGCAATGATGCAACGTACCCTCGATGCAACCTGCCCGCTCTCCTCTACTTCCCCCTCACCGCCTCACACACGCAATAACACGATAGTCTATTTTTGTAAACAAGGCAAAAAATCCTGCCCCCTTGCCGCTTACTGCCTGATATTTGATGCCAGGAGAAGGGAATACTACACTTCTTCTTAATTTCAGTTGTATTTTATCATAGTTAACCCTATTATCAAGGAAACACAGGCATCATTTTAAGCATGAGACCTTAAGATTGAATGGAATTTTTGCCTTGTTAAAAAGAATAGACTATAATAAACATGTAGTATATTGGATGATGTGCCCTAGGTTATTATTGTCATTTACGTCTATGATTTTTGGGAGCTCTTTAATTAAAAATATTCACATTAACCCCTTCACGCCCAGATCTTTCCTTGGCTATAAAAAATTGTATATTGTCGAGCCATAAAATTACGAAAGTCACTAAATATACCAAATTAGCTATATAGTGGACAAGGATACTAAACAGATCAATCTATAAAAACATTGGTTATATTCATTAAAAACTATCTAATGGTGGTCAAATTACAATGGAAATTACGTTCTGGTCCTAAAAGGATTACAAGAGCCTCTGCCTAGACGTTGGGATAGGTTAATTTTCTTCGGTTCATAGTTGGGCAAATACATTTTGTACTTATTTTTTTACTTTGAATAACACGACACGAATGACACTGAGTTGCATAAATACCTCGAGCTCTATATATTGTACTAACTTATGGCGATCCTTGTATTCTAGGAGACACACTGCACAATCGGGCGAGGACCAACCATCAGAGCCCTCAAGTGAACCTCCAGAGCCTACCATCCGAGCCCTCAAGTGAACCTCCAGAGCCTACCATCCGAGCCCTCAAGTGAACCTCCAGAGCCTACCATCAGAGCCCTCAAGTGAACCTCCAGAGCCTACCATCCGAGCCCTGGGTCACCACTGCCTACAGGCGCTATAGGCACACATGTAAGACAATCGAACACACGCGTATACACCCCGATGAATGAGGTTGAATAAATTAACATAACTGATGACGTTAGGCTGATGATAATGATGAGTATGGTAATGACGGTAATGATGAATAACAACTTCCACCTGCATAGTGTGTCAGGTCATCAGGTCATCGTGGGTTAAGTCATCACAGTGAAGGGCATGGTAACGCTATAGCTACGTCATCCACCACGTAGTTACCTTGGTTCACTCCACCGCGAAGGGTCCACAAGTCACGCCCTAACCACCGCTGACAGGCCGCCGCACCAATCACTAATCACCGCACACTGCCACAACACTGGCAGGGGAAGTGCAGACGATAATCCGGCGCGGGGAAAGGCGGCATAACGTAACCTATCCGCCTGAGACAATGAGGCGTGTCCATATTCAGACATACTCAATAAGGAGGAGGAAGAGGAGGAGGAGGAGGAGGAGGAGGAGGAGGGAGGAGGAGGAGGAGGAGGAGGAGGAGGAGGAGGAGGAGGGTTCACTAGAAGGAAACCACTAAAGCTGTGACGTGCGGGCACCTCCTCTCCCTCCCATTGGCTGCGCACCAAACTTATATCCACGTTCCCAGCGGCGGTGATTGGCTGGTCGCGGGCTGGAGGAGCACAGGAGGGATGCAGGAGGGAAGGGAGGTCAGGGGGGTCACAGCATCATCATCATCATCGGCGGTGACGTCACGGGAGCGTCGTGCCCCGTCGCCTCGTGTGCAGCGGCGGAGCAACACTGCAATTTGGCGGTATAATAACTTGCAATGTCGACTCGATAACATCAAGATGGAGTCTGGATGAGTCTCGTCTGAATTAGGAGCGAGGTGGTGGGGAAAATACCTAATTATTACTTACTCTATGTTTCCCGCGCAGCGTGAGTTGCGGCGGTGGTGGCGTCGCGGCGGCAGTGCAGCCCTCGCCTGGCGGTGGAGGGCCGGGCCCTGCCCGGGGGCCGGGCCCCTCCCTGAGCCCCCCCCCTTCCGCCTTCCTCATTTGGGGGTGTCCCCAATTTTCCCTGCCTCTCACCCCCCTACGGTCACCCCAAAGGGTTTCTTTTAAAACAAAATCCCCTTTAGGGTTGCGATCCCTTTTCAGCACCACCAGGCATCAGAAACTCCCACCCCAGAAATTTCACCGGCCTCCCAGCCCCCTCCCCCCCGGAAAACCGCCCCTGACGGGTTGGTCGGGCATCCCCCCGGGCCCAGGGGGACCCCCTTCCCCCATCCCTAAAACTGTTTTCCAAACTTCTAAACCCTTTTTATTGCAATGTCCATTTCCCCCCCTTTCCTGCACCCCCATCTCACCTTCCCCCCCCCCCCCCCCCCCCCGTTTAGTGTGGCCCTTTGAGCGTCCCTTCCTCTGTTCAGCCCCAGCAGCTCTCCCCTCCCCACCCCGCACTCACTACCTATAATTACTGCCTGCACTGCATGCACGACCTGCAGTCTGCTGGGTGATGATCTTATCTCCCGCGGCAGCCCGCCGGGGGGCCAGGGACCCTCCCCCCTCATCACCTAAACCCCAAAACCCAACCCCAAACTCTTACAAAATTGATCAAAACCGCCCGGCGGGTGGCTGGCAGGAGGGCAAAACCCAAACCCCCCCGATCCAAGGCGCCCCCCCCTTCCCAAACCCCCCGACACATCGTAGGGAAAGGAAATTTTAAAAGATTATATTCACGAAAGCTTTTGGGCTACTAAAACCTTCACCAACCCAAATAAAAATTAATAGCAAAACAAAATAAAACATCTATGCGGAAAATATCTAATTATATTTTATATATAATTTTATATAAATAATTTTATTTTTTTTAAAATATTTTTATATTTTAAAATATATATATTTTGTGTATTTTTATATTTATTTTATATATATATATATATAAATATAATTATATATATTATATATATATATATATATATTTTAATTTTTTTTTTTTTTACATCCCCAAAGGAAGGGCCCAAAGGACACACAAAAAAGGGGGGCAAAAAAAACCCCCGCTTGGTTTTTGTAAGTCCCTAAAAAGGGAAGACAGAAAGAGAATAAAAAAAAGGGGAGGGGGCCAAATTTTAATTCTGGAGGGTTTTGTCACTCTTTTTAAAAAAGATTTAATTCTTTAAGGGGGGGAAAAACAGAAAAAGGAAGAGAGTTTCAGATTTTTACCAGTAAAAAGGGATGAAAGAGAAAAGGTATACTGTTTAAAACCTTGATAGGAAGAGGAAAAAAAATGGGGATGAGAAGGAGTGGGAAAGGTTGTGCGGGCGGGGGCCCCGGGGCAGGGGGGAGGAATGCAGTTGGGAAAGGGTTCAGAAAAGAAGGAGCATAAAAAATAACGGTAGAAAAACCCAAAAAAAAAAAACCAGCGGCCGGTGATTTTAAAAAATTGAAGAAAAGTAAGTCAGAGGAGGGGATTTTGTGAGCGAAAAGTTTTTGATCAACCTTGTTTGGGAGAGCGTATGAGTGGACCCCCCCAAAAAAACCCAAATGTGAGACTTTCTCCAACATGGGGGATAAGGCCCCTGTATAGAGTAAAGAACTGGGAGGGAGAAAAAAATGGACGCGGGCGCCACAGGACAATAACTTCAAGAAGCTTTTTTAGCAAGGATGAGATGTGAGTTTTTCCATTTCGATTTTTAGTAAAGGATAGTCCAAGAAGTTCATTGTTTAGAAGGAGATATTTGGAAGTGTCTTTCGAAGAAGGGGGGAATAGTTATCGGGGAGGTTTTGTCGAGTAGATATTTGAAGAAATGGGTTTTTGAGGCTTTGAAAAAAAAACCAAGGTTTGGGTTTTGGCCCCAATCGGGAAAATTTTTTAGAAGATAAAAATTTAGGGGGCTCGGTGGAATCTCTCCGTGAAACTTAGTTCCGGTTGATTTGGAAAGTTAAAAAACGACGTTGAAAAAGAAAGGGTAAAAATCATCAGCGTAGAAGGTATAGATAGGGCTTTGATTTAGACTTAGAAGACATTAATAAATAATAGAAAGAGATGGGTGATGGGGACAAAACCCTTTGGGGAACCCCAATTTTGATAGATTTTAGGGAAGAACAATTTTCCTCACATTTAGCTGCAAAGTTACGTTTTTGAAAGAAATTAAGATGAAGGTACGAGAGAAGGATAAAAAAACCGAATGAGGGTTATTTTGGGGAAATTTAAAGTTTTGGTGCCAATCATAAAAAGTTTTTGATATTTTCTAGGGCAACAGCCCAAAATTTCACCGGGGAAACCCCCAAAGGAGGGTGACCAAGATTCAGTTAGGAAAACTAGAAAGGGGTCGCCAGTAGATCGCCCCTTTTCGGAAACCTACGACGATCAGATAGAAGATGGGAGAAAATAGATGCTTAAGAATCCCACTTTTAAGTTAGATTTCCCAAAAATTTAGAAAGGCAGGGAAATAAAGCATAGGACCCGGGAGTTTGAAGGATTAGAAGATCAAACCCTTTTTAGGAAACCCGGTTGGATGTGAGAAAACTTCCAGCAAGAAGGGAAAGGTGGGGGAAATAGATAGACAAAGACGGAAAAAATTTTACCCGGCAAAGGGCAAGCACAGAAGCACAGTTTTTGAGAACAATAGGAGGGGCTCGTCAGGACCCTAAGCCTTCCGAGGATTTAGGGCCCGGAAAAGGGAAAGAAAAAAATCATTCGAAGGATTTAACAAAGGATAATATAGTCAGAGGGAGGGAAGGGGGGGAACAAGCCCCCATTTAACCCGAGTGGGGAAATTTTTAGGGAAAGGTTTTAGCGAAGAGTTCAGCTTTAGAAATAGAGAGGGCAGGTGTGGGGCCTCTGGGGGGAAAACATAGGAGGGGAAAAATGAAGAAGGGAAAAATTTTTAGAGATGGTTTTTAGCTAAATGTCAAGTCACGAGAGGAATTCAATTCAGAAAGATTTTTTACATTTCTATGAAAGATGGAGTTTTGGTAAGTTAAGGTAAGAGTGATTGGATGATTACAGGCAGGAATTAAAGAGCATGAGTTTCAAGGAGGGAAAGGTTACGGAAACCCTCTGTGGGCCGCCCCCTTATCTCGGGGCCCGCATGGAAAAACAAGCAGAGTTAAACCAAAGGGTTTACGGGCCTTTTGGAAATTTTGGAAAAAAAGGTGTGGAAAAGTTTCGCCTCCAGGGAAAAGACATGAACCCCAGTTATGCGGGTTTTGCCCCAAAAAGAGGGTCTCTGACATGGGAAACAGTAATCATCCATGGAAAAAACAGAGTAGTAATGCCTTAGGTTTTCCCATTGCTAGTTGAAATGCCAGAAGCACCCCGCTTAGGTTTGGGCCCGAGCGGGACCGGAGTGATAGGACAGGGTTTCCCGAAAAAAAAATTGTATCGGAGGGAACCCCAAAGGAGAGAATAGGTTTCCCCAAAAATAAACAGAAAAGGGGTTTGGGAGTTTGGAAAAAATCAAGAATGTTTGGGGGTCTCCAAGGCGGTCGGAAACGGGTAGGGTGCTGCACCAGCCCCCAGCAGTTCTTAAAGGGCTTGGAGGATGAAAAAAAAGGAGGTTTGTTTACCAGGTTTGTTTCAGTGGGAAAGGAAGATGATAGCCAAGCGGGGGAACATTAAGTCCCCAAAAATGGAAACTTATGCTAAAGGGGAAAAAGAGAAAGAGATGTGCTCCGGTTTTAATGTTAAATAGTCAAAGAATTTACATAGTCCGAGGGGGTTTGGGGAGAGATATACAGGGACAGAAAATTTAGTAGAGTTTCATGAAGTCGAAGCCAAAATGGTTTGGAAAAAAAAGGAAGATTTTAAGGGCGTTTGGCCCGAGAGGAAGTGATGTCGTTTCGCACATATAACCCCAACAGCCCCGTTTTGGGTTTAAAAATGAGAAAAATAGACGTAAGAGGAGACAGAAAAGGGGGAATCCTACAGTGCTCACCCGACAAAGGGGTTTTTGGGGAGGAAACGAAGAAGGGGTTTTTGTACCAAGGGGGGGGACCAGGTTTGGGGGCAAATTTGGGTTATGTCCCACAGGCCCCCGGGGGGGTGCCGCTATAAAACCCGCTCCCCCTCAGCCCACCTTAGGGGGGGGTGCTCCAAGGGGGGCCCGGTAGCAGAGTGGTTTGCCTCTCCGAGTGGGGATTTTCGGTGAATCGAAGTTTGATCCCCCAAAGAAAACCAAAATCTTCTTTCACCGTCGAGGGGCCTTTAAAAAAACCCCCAAAATGCCCTTTCCCCTTAACCCCCTACCTTCGAAAATTTGGAAATGCATCGGAGGACACCCGGGGGGCCCGGGAAAAACCCTAAACACAGACGTCATTATAAAAAAATTTTGGCCTGCGCCAACCAAAGGGCGAGGGCCCAATTTATTTACAGTCTCAAGGAGACCCCCGGGGTGCCCTTCCCAGCCTTGGGTGCCTACACGCGCTATAGGCACAAATGTAAAAAAAAAAAAAAAAAAAACTGTGTTCCCTACACGCCTATCACCCTCCTGGCCCAGACCTCGGGCTTAAAGGCCTTCTTCACATAGCTTTTTAAGAAGTAGTAATTGTAGTAGTTGTTGTTGTTGTTGTTGTTGTTGTTGTTGTTGCTGCTGCTGTTATTATAGTAGTAGCAATATCGAAGGCAGTGTTAATTGTAATAAGAATAACCAAGATGACGATGAGGATCCTTCTTCAAGCACACACTTGTACGCAATTAACATTTCAGTATTTCAGTGCCTGCCATGATGCAAAGTTCCCCCCCCCCCCCCCCTGCCTGCCCCTTCAAGGTAATCACTGCACTATTCATCCTGTATTGAGACACTTACGAAATGAGGATAAGACCAAAGAAAAGCGCGACAGCAGAGAGAAACGCAGTGGGAGGGAGAGGATGAGGAAGGGGGGGGGGGGAGAGAGAGAG
>JACEEZ010023663.1:341426-346426 GCA_016584305.1 Chionoecetes opilio | reverse complement strand
CTACCTGCCTGCCTACCTGCCTGCCTGCCTGCCTGCCTACCTGCCTGCCTGCCTGCCTGCCTGCCTACCTACCTGCCTGCCTGCCTGCCTGCCTGCCTGCCTGCCTGCCTGAGACACCGCCGTCCTTGCCTCATCATAGTCCCCGATACACCGAGGAATGCTGAATGCTGTATGCTGTATCCTATCATGCACCGTCTGTTTCACCCAAAAGTAAAGACCGAATACTGTGCTTCTACCCAAGACCTATATATCTTCGAATATGTAGGTCTTGTGTCTACCTAGGATCGCTGCGTCGCCCGCCCAGACGCCCTACCGCCCTGCCCAGGCCTCGAGGCAGCAGCGGCCTCAGTCACGGATGCACAGGCTACCCCACGCCCTACCTATATATAGAAGTCCCTTAAAGCTTCAGGGCCTATATATAGAAGTCCCTTAAAGCTTCAGGGCCTATATATAGAAGTCCCTTATAGCTTCAAGGCCTATATATATAGAAGTCCCTTATAGCTTCAAGGCCTATATATATAGAAGTCCCTTATAGCTTCAGGGCCTATATATAGAAGTCCCTTAAAGCTTCAGGGCCTATATATAGAAGTCCCTTATAGCTTCAAGGCCTATATATATAGAAGTCCCTTTTAGCTTCAGGGCCTATATATAGAAGTCCCTTAAGCTTCAGGCCTATATATAGAAGTCCCTTATAGCTTCAGGGCCAATATATAGAAGTCCCTTATAGCTTCAGGGCCTATATATAGAAGTCCCTTATAGCTTCAGGGCCTATATATAGAAGTCCCTTATAGCTTCAGGGCCTATATATAGAAGTCCCTTAAAGCTTCAGGGCCTATATATAGAAGTCCCTTATAGCTTCAAGGCCTATATATATAGAAGTCCCTTATAGCTTCAGGGCCTATATATAGAAGTCCCTTATAGCTTCAGGCCTATATATATAGAAGTCCCTTATAGCTTCAGGGCCTATATATAGAAGTCCCTTATAGCTTCAGGCCTATATATATAGAAGTCCCTTATAGCTTCAGGGCCTATATATAGAAGTCCCTTATAGCTTCAAGGCCTATATTATAGAAGTCCTTTATAGCTTCAGGCCTATATATATAGAAGTCCCTTATAGCTTCAGGGCCTATATTATAGAAGTCCCTTATAGCTTCAGGGCCTATATATATAGAAGTCCCTTATAGCTTCAGGCCTATATATAGAAGTCCTTATAGCTTCAGGCCTATATATAGAAGTCCCTTATAGCTTCAGGGCCTATATATAGAAGTCCCTTATAGCTTCAAGGCCTATATATATAGAAGTCCCTTATAGCTTCAGGGCCTATATATAGAAGTCCCTTATAGCTTCAGGGCCTATATATAGAAGTCCCTTATAGCTTCAGGGCCTATATATAGAAGTCCCTTATAGCTTCAGGGCCTATATATAGAAGTCCCTTATAGCTTCAGGGCCTATATATAGAAGTCCCTTATAGCTTCAGGGCCTATATATAGAAGTCCCTTATAGCTTCAAGGCCTATATATAGAAGTCCCTTATAGCTTCAGGCCTATATATATAGAAGTCCCTTATAGCTTCAGGGCCTATATATAGAAGTCCCTTATAGCTTCAGGGCCTATATATAGAAGTCCCTTATAGCTTCAGGGCCTATATATAGAAGTCCCTTATAGCTTCAAGGCCTATATATAGAAGTCCCTTATAGCTTATAGAGTCCCGTGATTCACCCTCAGCAAAAACTCTTCCTTCACGTGGCAGGGAAAGGCTCGTGTTCTGTCCTGCCCTAAGAAGATGTCTCCTACAGCGCTTGCACGATTAAGGGACCAAATAATTCTTTAGTCGACCAAGACTGAATAAAATTAACGTTCCTTTGATTCGCGGTCGGGCGCTGGTTTGGTTTTGTTAATCATATGCTTTGTATATGTAAAGGTCCACTATCAACGATCTTTTTTGTGTTGATAATGAGAGGGTTCGGGTCTTACTGAAAGCTCGGGATTTTTCAGTGATAAAACCGGGAAGTGACTGTCCCTCTTGAGCAAGGAGATCGAGCACGTGATGAAGACTATGATGAATACCACCACACACACACCCACACCACACACCACACACACACACACACACACACACACACACACACACACACACACACACAACACACACACACACACACACACACACACACACACACCACACCCACCCACCCCAAAACCACCACACCCCCCCCACCCCCCCCACAACAAAAACCACCCACCAAAACCCCACACACCCCACCCCCACCCACACAAAACCCCACACACACACACACAAAACCACACACACAAAAACCCACCCCCCCCCCCCAAACCCCCCCACACCACCACCCACAAAACCACACCCCAAAAAACACACACACACAACCACACAAAACCCCCCCAACACACCCCCAAAACCCACACACACACACACACCCACCACACCACCACACCAAACAAACCACACACCAAAAAAAACCCCAACAACCACACCCACACCACACCCCACACACACAACCAAACCCCCAACAAAACCCCCCAACAACCACACACCCACACCACAAAACAAACCCCACACACACCCCCCCCCCAAAACCCCCCACAAAACACACCCCCCCCCCCAAAAAAAACACACAAAAACACACAACCCCCCCAAAACACCCGCGAGTCTTTAAGCGCTGGTTCTATTGGGGGGCTTCAACCTGTGGGGGGGTTTTTTTCCTTGGGGGGTCGCCCCCTTTTTGGGCAAGGGGATGGGGGGTTTGGGTGTGAGGTCCAGCTTGCCCAAAGATCGGGAATAATGAGCTCCAAGCTCGCACTGAGAGGGTGAAAACTGGCGATCGCGAGCCAGCTCGCGTGGACAAGACCATGGGTGAAAGAGTGAATGACACACACACACACACACATACTCTCTCTCTCTCTCTCTCTCTTTCCTTCGATAAAGCAGAATAGGGAAGAAAGACTGAAGATTCTCTCTCTCTCTCCTCTCTCTCTCTCTCTTCTCTCTTCTTCCTCCTCTCTCTCTCTCTCTCTCTCTCTCTCTCTCTCTCTCTCTCCCCTAGCACGTCCCACCTCTGCGTTGCCTGGTAGAATACTTGTGTATGTTTTGAGTAAGATCTTGAAATGATACGCCTTGCGAACACCAACAAGACGAGTGCGACCTAAATACTATGTTAGAAAATTGATTCCCTCCAGCATTATAATTAGGGATTCCTCAAAACATGTCGGCAGCAGCAGCAGCAGCAGCAGCGGCGACGACACGTAAGACTGGAGACAATCAGAGACAGTCAACTCTACACAGTCACTCTAACTGTGTGAGGGGAAGACATGGCGTTGGGGACATCCTGAAGAGGGGAGGGAGAGGGGAAGGGGAAGGGGGAAGGGAGAGGGTAGGGGGAAGGGGATGAGGGAGAGAGGAAGGGAAATCTATACTACTATATATAAGAAAGAAAAAAAAAAGTAAAATTGTTGTCTGTTTCTTTGTGTGTTATCTTTATCTCATCATTCCAATTCTCTCTCTCTCTCTCTCTCTCTCTCTCTCTCTCTCTCTCAGCCCGTCAGGGTGGCAAGGTTGGTAGAGACGTGAGCCCGCAATGTGCAGCGTCCCTGTGCATTCGGTCAGCGGTTCGAGTCTGCCTAGTTCGTGCTGACGTGGCGGCGCTTTGTATAGTCAATAACCTTGTAGTTGGTACTTGCAAAGTGTCTAGATAGGATGAAAATCTTATCTTATCTCTCTCTCTCTCTCTGAATGCCGTCGATTATTTTGAAGAATTACTCGGTCTGCGAATCGACGACACACACACACACACACACACACACACACACACACACACACACACACACTAATAACCCACAACGCCGAGCTCAGTCTGTTATTTCCCCCCGTTGAGCGTCGCCGAGGAGCCGGGTTCTAACAGACACACAGACACACATGACTCGGCAATGCCTCGGCTCTCTCCGCCTCAGCCTTACGTAGAAGAAAACGCAATACCAAGTCAATGAAAATAAGTCTAAATTATTGCCTAATTTTCCGAACATGCGCACAACCTCTTTTTTACTGCAACAGGAGGGGGAGGAGGAGGAGGAGGAGGAGGAGGAGGAGGAGGAGGAGGAGGAGCGATAGCGGCAGCCGTAAAAGTAGGAAAGGAGTGCATGGACGAAAAAGAAGAGACTGATGAAGAAAGAGGAGGAGGAGGAGGAGGAGGAGGAGGAGGAGGAGGAGGAGGAGGAGGAGGAGGAGGAGGAGGGCAAAGATGACGAGAAGAAATCCTGGACAAACTCAGTTTCTGTTCCTCCACATGTTGACAATAAAGTGCCTCATGTTCTCTTCTGCCAGTGTTATGTTCCATCTTGGCTAACACACACACACACACACACACACACAAAAGAACACACACAAAAAAGGTCAGAACAGGCCGGTTACTGCACATGTCACTCCCTCCTTCCCCCTCCTCCTCCCCCCTCCCCCTCCCCCCTTCCCTTCCCCCTACCTCCTCCCCCTTGAAACACAAAACGACAAACACTTCTTCAAACGGAGACGTCGAAAGTGAATGACCCCGACAAAGACAGGACCGAGCCGGGAGACGCAGACCAGACCAGACCGGGGGGGGGGAGGCGGTAGCGGAGTGGTTAGCGTCTCCGACTGGCGTTCTCGGTGACCCGAGTTCGATCCTCGACCTTTCTGCACCGTCGAGTGGCCTAAGAACACCCACATGCCCTGCCCATTAACTCTACTTTCGACTGCGAGTGCATCGGAGGACACAGGGGGGCGGCATGAGCCTCTAATCACAGGCGTCACTATAAGAATCCTGCCTGCGCCACCACGGGCGAGGACCAGCCATCCGAGCCCTCAAGTGAACCTCCAGAGCCTACCATCCGAGCCCTGGGTCACCACTGCCTACAGGCGCTATAGGCACACATGTAAAAAAAAAAAAAGGAAAAAAAAAGACCGGAGCTATAATAACGTGACATCGCACACTCCCCCTCTGCACTTCCTCA
>JACEEZ010023663.1:326426-336426 GCA_016584305.1 Chionoecetes opilio | reverse complement strand
ATTTTTCATATCCTATCATTCTGCACTATGAAACTTCCATGTTCCTATCCTCTTTAGGACATGGTATCTTTTTCCCAAAACTGTTTTCTTACAAGTAGTTGATAGTTAGTAGTATGTAGTTCAGCAGATACCCTCGTTATGGACCAATAGGTCTCCTGGTGTCTGTTATTCCTATGTAATCCTATGTAATGTAAAAATCCTCCTCCTCCTCCTCCTCCTCTTCCTATTCTTCGTCCTCGTCCTCCACCACCATCATCACCATCATCATCACCATTATAAATACCATCACTACCTCTATCACCACCACATGACGCCATCCTTGTACCACCACCACCATGATCGCCATCTTGTCACCACCACACCATGATCGCCATCCTTGTCACCACCACCACCTGATCGCCATCCTTGTCACCACCACCATGATCGCTATCCTTGTCACCACCAACACCATGATCGCCATCTTGTCACCACCACCACATGATGCCATCCTGTCACCACCACCATGATCGCCATCCTTGTCACCACCACCACCATGATCGCTATCCTTGTCACCACCACCACATGATCGCCATCCTTGTCACCACCACCACCATGATCGCCATCCTGTCACACCCCACCTATCGCCATCCTGTCACCACACCACCATCGCCTCCTTGTCCCACCACCACATGATCGCTTCCTTGTCACCACCACCACCATGATCGCCATCTTGTCACCACACAAACATGATTCGCCATCCTTGTCACACACCACCATGATCGCCATCTTGTCACCACCCACCATGATCGATTCCTTGTCACCACCACACTGATCGCCATCCTTGTCACCACCACACCATGATCGCTATCCTTTTCACCACCCACATATCCCCATCCTTGCACAACCCCATGATCCCATCCTTGTACACCACCACATGTTTCGCCATCCTTGTCACCACCAACCACCATGATCGTATCCTTGTACCACGACCCAGATCGCCATCCTGTCACACCACCACCATGATCGCCATCCTTGTCACCCCACCACATGATCCCATCCTTGTCACCACCCACCATGATCGTCATCCTTGTCCCCCCACCACCATGATCGCTTTTCCTTGTCACCACCAACACCATGATCGCCATCCTTGTCACCACCACCATGATGCATCCTTGTACCACACCATGATCGCCATCCTTCACCACCACACCATGATCGCTATCCTTGTCACCACCACCACCATGATCGCCATCCTTGTCACCACCACCACCATGATCGCTATCCTTGTCACCACCACCATGATCGCCATCCTTGTCACCACCACCACCATGATCGCCATCCTTGTCACCACCACCACCATGATCGCCATCCTTGTCACCACCACCACCATGATCGCATCCTTGTCACCACCACCACCATGATCGCCATCCTTGTCACCACCACCACCATGATCGCCATCCTTGTCACCACCACCACCATGATCGCCATCCTTGTCACCACCACCACCATGATCGCCATCCTTGTCACCACCACCACCATGATCGCCATCCTTGTCACCACCACCACCAAGACATCAACATTACCACCACCACACATACACAACTTCTTCTCATAGGCTAACTTTTGTAAATACTTTATTGTGAATGACACATAAAGCTAACTAGTGAAGAGAAGAGGCCAATTTAAGTGCTAACAAGTAAGGCGTTAACCTAATTTCTTCACCCATCTACTCGACAAAACCTACCAGGCAACTATCCCCTCTTCTTCAATGACACTCAACTATCCCCTCTTCTTCAATGACACTCAACTGTCTCCTTCTTCTACAATGAACATTCTTGAACTATCCGTGACTAAATATCTCAACTGGAAATCGCACATATCTCTTGCTAAATCAGTTTCTCAGAAGTTAGTTGTCCTGTGGCGTCTGCGTCCATTAGTTTAGATATTCTTCCTCCCTCTGTACAGGGGCCTTATCCGCCCATATATGGAGTCTGCCTCTCATGTTTGGGGGCTCCATTGATATGGCCCTATAATTTCTGGTGGCAAACCCTATCAAAGCCACGGTATTGAATCCCCGCTCAGGGCAGGGTCGCAGGGCCGCACATCGCCTCCTTAATAACACACACTTCAATGCCAACCACACACCTCCATCACACCAAAATAACGGAGGCGACCTAAACAAAACCAAAAAAAGAACTGTACCCTCCAGAACCCCCCACAAAAAAAATAACTGAAATGAACATGGAACTCTATATCATTTGTACCAACAACGCATAAAAAAACATGAGACATCCCTTCTTAAGAGTAGAGTTACGGCCAATATTTCATTATTCCAATCGTGTATACATTATATTTACACGACTTAATACGAGACAGTCTGTCGCTGCCGTCACTTGCAAGTCACCGACACCCACCTGGCGACTCGCACCTCAGCCCTGGTATCTATGCTGTGCTGGCTGCTGTGCTGTTATGCTGTGTCCGGTGTGGTGCTGTGTTGTTAAATCTAAGCCCTGGTATCTCTGCTGTGCTGGCTGCTGTGCTGTTATGCTGTGCCGGGTGGTGCTGTGTTGTTAAATCTAAGCCCTGGTATCTCTGCTGTGCTGCGTGCTGTGCTGTTAAATCTAAGCCCTGGTATCTCTGCTGTGCTGGGTTCTGTGCTATTAAATCTAAGCCCTGGTATCTCTGCTGTGCTGCGTGCTGTGCTGTTAAATCTAAGCCCTGGTATCTCTGCTGTGCTGCGTGCTGTGTTGTTAAATCTAAGCCCTGGTATCTCTGCTGTGCTGCGTGCTGTTGTTAAATCTAAGGCTTGGTATCTCTGCTGTGCTGCGTGCTGTGCTGTTATATCTAAGCCCTGGTATCTCTGCTGTGCTGGCTGTTGTGCTGTTATATCTAAGCTCTGTTGTGTATGCTGTGCTGGGTGCTGTGTTGTTAAATCTAAGCCCTGGTATCTCTGCTGTGTTGGCTGCTGTGCTGTTATATCTAAGCCCTGGTATCTATGCTGTGCTGGGTGCTGTGCTGTTAAATCTAAGCCCTGGTATATCTGCTGTGCTGCGTGCTGTGTTGTTAAATCTAAGCCCTGGTATCTATGCTGTGCTGGCTGCTGTGCTGTTATATCTAAGCTCTGTTGTGTATGCTGTGCCGGGTGCTGTGTTGTTAAATCTAAGCCCTGGTATCTCTGCTGTGCTGGCTGCTGTGCTGTTAAATCTAAGCCCTGGTATATCTGCTGTGCTGCGTGCTGTGTTGTTAAATCGAAGCCCTGGTATCTACGCTGTGCTGGGTGCTGTGCTATTAAATCTAAGCCTGTATCTTGCTTGCTGCGGGGCTGTGCTGATTAAATCTAAGCCCTGGTATCTCTGCTGTGCTGCGTGCTGTGCTATTAAATCTAAGCCCTGGTATCTCTGCTGTGCTGCGTGCTGTGCTATTAAATCTAAGCCCTGGTATCTCTGCTGTGCTGGGTGCTGTGCTATTAAATCTAAGCCCTGGTATCTCTGCTGTGCTGGGTGCTGTGCTATTAAATCTAAGCCCTGGTATCTCTGCTGTGCTGGTGCTGTGCTATTAATCTAAGCCCTGGTATCTCTGCTGTGCTGGGTGCTGTGCTATTAAATCTAAGGCCTGGTATCTCTGCTGTGCTGGGTGCTGTGCTATTAAATCTAAGCCCTGGTATCTCTGCTGTGCTGGGTGCTGTGCTATTAAATCTAAGCCCTGGTATCTACGCTGTGCTGGGTGCTGTGCTGTTAAATCTAAGCCCTGGTATCTATGCTGCGCTGCGTGCTGTGCTGTTAAACTTCCATCTTTAAGATATAGTCTCGGAATTGATGAGCCTAACCAGTTTGTTCTAATTCTCAATTGGCGACTATATTCTGCTATAGCAATTATATGGCAATTATTTCCTCCCCTCTAAAGTAACCCTTAAATCGTATCTGGCGTCCATAATCCTGCAATTAACCCCTTGAGACCCAGAACGTATTTTCCATTGTAATTTGGATACCATTAGACGATTTTTAGTGAATATAAGCAATATTTTATAGATATGACCTGTTTAGTATCCTTGTCCACTACCGTAGATAACAGTTAAGTCGCCACCTGCAGTCATGTCGCCAGGAGTCATATATTACGAATTATAGCATTACTACTGATTTTTATGTGCCACTGAAGATAATACACAGTAGTTTATATCATGACTGTATAATCTACCCTGTTTCAGCGTTGTTTTATGCTTTGTATCTGCAAGTATAGACGCTTTCAAATTTCACTACGCGGTTTTTTTTCGGGCGACGACGACAGCGGTACGTCACTCAGTAAATAAACGCTAGATGGCGACTCTACTGTTGGTAGCCACTTTGTAGATATTTTTGTCATTTGATCATTTATAGCCATACTATGACACATATGAAGACACAACATGACACAGACTCTCCAGATAGCCCCTTCTAACTGTCCTGAAACCATGGATGTAGAAATGTAAGTATTAACGCCACCACACGTCTGTAAACAGAAAAAAAAGTTGTCCTGGCGACTTTACTGTTATCTACGGTAGTTAATTTGGTATATTCAGTCACTTTTCGTAATTTTATGCCTAACAACAGACAATTATTTATAGCAAAGGGAAGATCTGGGCGTGAAGGGATTAACGGAGTAATAAAGTGTTTGAATGCCAACACCTGTTCCACTCACACTGCTGAACAAAGAGTGGAGACCAGAGAGGACGGCGTGAACACTCGACGCTGTACGTACACTGTATATAACACACAACAACGCTTTGAAAATAACCATGGAATCTATATAACTAAAAAGAAAAGCCACACACACACACACACACACACCACACACACACCACACACACACACACACACACCACACACACACACACACAACACACACCACACAACACACACACACACACACACACACACACACACACACACACACACACACACCACACACCCACACACCACACACACACACACACACACACAACACACACACACACACACACACACACACACACACACACACACACACACACACACACACACACACACACACACACACACACACACACACACACACACAATAAGAGACCTTGTTTGTCGAATTGGCTAATACTCAATGACCTCTTCTCTCCGTCCATGTAGTAAGTATTTAGTCTCCGAAATTCATACGTTTTTAATTCAGAAGACCACACACACACACACACACACACACACACACACACACACACACACACACACACACACACACACACACACACACATACACACACACAAAAAGAAAAGCGACAAAGCAATGCCCAGTAATTATAGTTCACTTAACTGAACGTCATTATTGGAAAAGGAACTCAACCCACAATTAGACGCGAGCATTAACCGCCCTGCGCAGCCATTCACTAACGACACCCTCACACCATCTAGTGAAGCAAAAGAGACCTTGTTTGTCAAATTAGCTAATACTCAATGACCTCTTCTCTCCGTCCATGTACTATTTAGTCTCCGAAATTCATACATTTTTAATTAAGAAGACCATTCACTCCATCTATAGGGGAGGCGGTAGCGGAGTGGTTAGCATCTCCGACTGGCGTTCTCGGTGACCCGAGTTCGATCCCCGAAGAAAACCAAAACCTTTCTGCACCGTCGAGTGGCCTAAGATCACCCACATGCTGCCCATCAACGCTACCTTCGATTGCGAGTGCATCGGAGGACACAGGGGGGCGGCATGAGCCTCTAATCACAGGTGTCACTATAAGAATCCTGCCTGCGCCACCCCGGGCGAGGACCAACCATCACAGCCCTCAAGTGAACCTCCAGAGCCTACCATCCGAGCCCTGGGTCACCACTGCCTACAGGCGATATATAGGCACACATGTAAAAAAAAAAAAAAAAAAAAAAATCTAATATACTATAGCAGTAGCCGTGTGTCTGTCTGTCTGTCAGTGTTGGGTAGCTGAAACTGTACATTCAATTTTGATGAGAGTAGGCTAAAAAATCGTAAATAAATCGTAGGTGGTGAGAGGCTTGGCTAAATTTTGTTTTGGGTAAATTTTAGTTTAAAACTTCTCTCTTGACTGAAAGAATTGAAGTGTAAGGAAGATGGAACATAGAATTAGGAAGAGTTCAAATTGCTATACGAGGATGTTGATACTTTCCTGGCAGAACAAATGTAATGTGTACCTCTCTAGACTATTCAATTCCTTATTTGATCCCACTGTAACTATAGTATTGAGTTCCACAGTATAGGTAGAAAGTCCTGCCTCTCTGTACCTCTGTAGACTATTCCTTATTTGATCCCACTGTAACTATAGTATTGAGTTCCACAGTATAGGTAGAAAGTCCTGCCTCTCTGTACCTCTGTAGACTATTCCATATTTGATCCCACTGTAACTATAGTATTGAGTTCCACAGTATTGGTAGAAAGTCCTGCCTCTCTGTACCTCTGTAGACTATTCATTATTTGATCCCACTGTAACTATAGTATTGAGTTCCACAGTGTTGGTAGAAAGTCCTGCCTCTCTGTACCTCTGTAGACTATTCCATATTTGATCCCACTGTAACTATAGTATTGAGTTCCACAGTATTGGTAGAAAGTCCTGCCTCTCTGTACCTCTGTAGACTATTCCATATTTGATCCCACTGTAACTATAGTATTGAGTTCCACAGTATTGGTAGAAAGTCCTGCTCTCTGTACCTCTGTAGACTATTCCATATTTGATCCCACTGTAACTATAGTATTGGTTCCACAGTGTGGTAGAAAGTCCTGCCTCTCTGTACCTCTGTAGACTATTCCATATTTGATCCCACTGTAACTATAGTATTGAGTGCCACAGTATTGGTAGAAAGTCCTGCCTCTGTGTACCTCTGTAGACTATTCCTTATTTGATCCAACTGTAACTATAGTATTGAGTTCCACAGTATAGGTAGAAAGTCCTGCCTCTCTGTACCTCTGTAGACTATTCATTATTTGATTCCCCTGTAACTATAGTATTGAGTTCCACAGTGTTGGTAGAAAGTCCTGCCTCTCTGTACCTCTGTAGACTATTCCATATTTGATCCCACTGTAACTATAGTATTGAGTTCCACAGTGTTGGTAGAAAGTCCTGCCTCTCTGTACCTCTGTAGACTATTCCATATTTGATCCCACTGTAACTATAGTATTGAGTTCCACAGTATTGGTAGAAAGTCCTGCCTCTCTGTACCTCTGTAGACTATTCCATATTTGATCCCACTGTAACTATAGTATTGAGTGCCACAGTGTTGGTAGAAAGTCCTGCCTCTCTGTACCTCTGTAGACTATTCCATATTTGATCCCACTGTAACTATAGTATTGAGTTCCACAGTATTGGTAGAAAGTCCTGCCTCTCTGTACCTCTGTAGACTATTCTATATTTGATCCCACTGTAACTATAGTATTGAGTTCCACAGTGTTGGTAGAAAGTCCTGCCTCTCTGTACCTCTGTAGACTATTCCATATTTGATCCCACTGTAACTATAGTATGAGTCCACAGTATTGGTAGAAAGTCCTGCCTCTGTGTACCTCTGTAGACTATTCCTTATTTGATCCCACTGTAACTATAGTATTGAGTTCCACAGTATAGGTAGAAAGTCCTGCCTCTCTGTACCTCTGTAGACTATTCATTATTTGATTCCCCTGTAACTATAGTATTGAGTTCCACAGTGTTGGTAGAAAGTCCTGCCTCTCTGTACCTCTTTAGACTATTCCATATTTGATCCACTGTAACTATAGTATTGAGTTCCACAGTGTTGGTAGAAAGTCCTGCCTCTCTGTACCTCTGTAGACTATTCCATATTTGATCCCACTGTAACTATAGTATTGAGTTCCACAGTGTTGGTAGAAAGTCCTGCCTCTCTGTACCTCTGTAGACTATTCCATATTTGATCCCACTGTAACTATAGTATTGAGTTCCACAGTGTTGGTAGAAAGTCCTGCCTCTCTGTACCTCTGTAGACTATTCCTTATTTGATCCCACTGTAACTATAGTATTGAGTTCCACAGTATTGGTAGAAAGTCCTGCCTCTCTGTACCTCTGTAGACTATTCCTTATTTGGCCCCACTGTAACTATAGTATTGAGTTCCACAGTGTTGGTAGAAAGTCCTGCCTCTCTGTACCTCTGTAGACTATTCCATATTTGATCCCACTGTAACTATAGTATTGAGTTCCACAGTGTTGGTAGAAAGTCCTGCCTCTCTGTACCTCTGTAGACTATTCCATATTTGATCCCACTGTAACTATAGTATTGAGTGCCACAGTATTGGTAGAAAGTCCTGCCTCTGTGTACCTCTGTAGACTATTCCTTATTTGATCCCACTGTAACTATAGTATTGAGTTCCACAGTATAGGTAGAAGTCCTGCCTCTCTGTACCTTTAGACTATTCATTATTATTTCGCCCTGTAACTATAGTATTGAGTTCCACAGTGTTGGTAGAAAGTCCTCCTCCTGTACCTCTGTAGACTATTCCATATTTGATCCCACTGTAACTATAGTATGAGTTCCACAGTGTTGGTAGAAAGTCTGCCTCTCTGTACCTCGTAGACTATTCCATATTTGATCCCACTGAACTATAGTATTGAGTTCCACAGTGGTTGTAGAAAGTCCTGCCTCTCTGTACCTGTAGACTATTCCATTTGATCCCACTGTAACTATAGTATGAGTTCCACAGTGTTTGGTAGAAAGTCCTCCTCTCTTGTACCTCTGTAGACTATTCCTTATTTGATCCCACTGTAACTATAGTATTGAGTTCCACAGTATTGGTAGAAAGTCCTGCCTCTCTGTACCTCTGTAGACTATTCCTTATTTGGCCCCACTGTAACTATAGTATTGAGTTCCACAGTGTTGGTAGAAAGTCCTGCCTCTCTGTACCTCTGTAGACTATTCATTATTTGATCCCACTGTAACTATAGTATTGAGTATCACAGTATTGGTAGAAAGTCCTGCCACTCTGTACCTCTGTAGACTATTCCATATTTGATCCCACTGTAACTATAGTATTGAGTGTCACAGTGTTGGTGTAAACTCCTGCCTCTCTGTACACACTGTCGCCTCGCCTCAAGCCTCGCCCACAACCTCTGCTAAACCGTCGTTTTTAAAGAATTTCCTGGGTCCTTTTTTTACCCTGATGAATAGATTGTTTAATTACAGCGTTGCGCCACCCTCACTTCTTTGCACAAAATTTCGCCTCTCAGAATTATAGATTTTCTCCTGCGATAAAAACGAAGTTGTTAGACATCACCCTAGTATCCTGCGCCTGATTCATGTTTGATAATTGCCACAGCCTCGTCCTTCGAAGCCTGTGAAGCCTGTGAAGCCTGTGAAGCCTGTGTAGCCATCCAACCCACACTGCCTAAGGAATATCTACGTTATTATTACATGAAGCTTTTTCTTTTCACCACGACGGATATCTTGTCTCGTCAAACAAAAAGTCGTCGCCGCAGATCAGTGTTCCTTTTTCCACCCGATTTTCTCAGACTTTCACAAAACAAAATATTTAATAAGTTATGTTATCTGTCTTGCGCGGCCATTGAACTGAAGAGAAGTTTTACGTTTTTCCATGTTTTTTCGTTTTTTTCTTGTAATTATGGCTTCTGCTTTGTATCCTACGCGGCGTGCCCATTTTGTATAGACCAGGGGCGATAGGCGAAACATCTGCGGGAGTCTATTTAACCCCTTCACGCCCCGATCTTTCCATTAATATATATAATCATCTGCTGTTAGCCATAAATTACGAAAAGTGACTGAATATACCAAATTAGCTAATGGTCAAGGATACTAAACAGGTCATATCTATCAAATATTGCTTATATTCACTAAAAATCGTCTAATGGTACCCAAATTACAATGGAAATTACTGTCTGGGTCTCAAGGGGTTAAAGACCGATAGACACTCCGCACCGCACCCAGGACCTTTAACACATAGACTTATTATCATTATTATTATTATTATTATTATTATTATTATTATTAGTAGTAGTAGTAGTAGTAGTAGTAGTAGTAGTAGTAGTAGTAGTAGT
>JACEEZ010023663.1:318926-321426 GCA_016584305.1 Chionoecetes opilio | reverse complement strand
CTAATCCGTGATAAAATGGAACCTTTTTAATCTAACCCGTGATAAAATTGATGGCCTAGTATAAAATAGATCACTGAATACAAAAACCTGCATTACCTAGATATACCAAGCTCTCGATAAAATTTCTTAATTAAATATACCATGAACCCGATTAAAATAAATTACCCTTACGTCGACAGAGCACAGTCAAGCAGGATTGATTGATTTAATGCCTAAAAAGGTGAATGTGCCGGACATCAGAGGTCATATGGCACTATGGCAAAGCATATAAAGGGTCAGGGTTAAAGAATAATAGTGAAACGATGAGGGAAGGGGAAAGAACGGAATGTTACAGCAGGATGGTTAGATCAGATGTAGGATGTGGATTTGTTGGAGGAAGGAGGTTACATTGTCCAGGGAGAAGGAGGGGGATTCCGGGAGAATGTCCGCAAGACAGGGAGGTCGGGAAAGGGAGGACAAATGAGGGAAGGAACTGGAACGGGCAGGAGTAAGATGGGGGCAGGATATTAGGACATGTTGGACAGTGTTGGCAGGGAAAAAGGTGACGATGTTAGGCAGAGACGAATCACTAAGCTCGACAAAGGTAACTGCAGTAAAAAATACAAAGTGAACTTAACCCCTTGAGACCCAGAACGTAATTTCCGTTGTAATTTGGGTACCATTAGACAATTTTTAGTGACTATAAGCAATATTTTATAGATATGACCTGTTTAGTATCCTTGTCGACTAAATAATTTGGTATATTCAGTGACTTTTCGTAATGTTATGGCTCGGCAACATACATTATTTTATAGCAAAGGAAAGATCTGGGCGTGAAGGGGTTAAGATAAGATACTTTGATCCTATCTAGACACTTCGCAAGTACCAACTACAAGGTTATTGACTATACAAAGCGCCACCCCGCCAGGACGAACTTGGTGGACTCGAACCGCTGACCGAATGCAGGGACTCTACACGCAAGCTCACGACTCTACTGAAGGGGTTATAAAAGGGATACATTTGATAAGGAAATAAACTGATCTGGACTTGAAAAATAAACAAGGGAATTGAGACGGAGAAATATTAGCAGGATATTTGCACTAAAATAGAAATAAATAGAACTAGCTTCTCTGAAAGTGCAAGAAAACACTCTCTAACTAAGACTAACTATCTAACACTCTACTAAGTGCAAAAGAACCGGGGATTTGCTAGCGAGGTATTTTAGAAGGATATTTGGCTCTGCTGTCCAATAGATATAGATATAAAGGGCTTCCTGTTGTTATCGTGATGATGATGATGATGATGATGAGGAGGAGGAGGAGGAGGCTGTTGTTGCTATTCTTATTGTTGTTATTATTGTTGCTGTTGTTTTTAATGTTGTCGTCGTCGTTGTTGTTGTTGTTAATTTTGTTGTTGTGATTAGTAGTGTTGTTGTTATTGTTGACACTTTTATTAAGGATGAACGACGAAATAATTCCTGATAATGATGATGTAAGATGAATTCCCAAAAGACAACACCAAACACTCACTAAGGCAAAACACCGACGATACTAACAAGATTACACAACACTCACCACACAACACACAATATACACCTCCGTTATCAGATAGCTATAGACGCACCAGCAGACACACATCATCATCACTACACACTCATACTACTACACTTTTTACAGTACCTACTGTACCATCATCAGCAATCTGTGCCACCACACCTACTATTACACATTATAGATACACAAACAACAGACAACACATACAACACCCACACACCACACAACACATTACACACACACACACACACACACCAACACACACACATACACACACACACACACACACACACCAAACCACCACTACCATCATCAGCAATACGCACCACCACCACACACACACACACACACACACACACACACACACACACACACACCACCACCGCCATTCTCCAGACACCGTGAACACAAATATGATTCAATGAAAATAATCCCAGTGTTTATAGCTGATTTCGCTGATGTAAGACGAGATGTCGCTACCCTCCGAGACCCAGGGAGGAGGAGGGGGAGGAGGAGGGGGAGGAAAGAGGTTGGGGGGCGTGGGAGGGGTCAGGAGGTATTGGAGAGGAAGCTGAGATCATGGAGGGTGGAATGTGGTGGGGGTGGTGCGGGTGGAGGCGTGGGTGGAAGTCTAGTGGAGTTTGGGCGTGTCTTGTGTGGAGGCAAACAAAGAAATGTCGTAAAGTATTGGCTATTGCATCATGGTACTTACACACACACACACAAAACACACACACACCACACACAGACACACACACACACACACACACACCAACACACACACACACCCCACACACAACACACACACACAACACACCACACAAAACACACAACACACACACACAAAAGAAAGAAAGAGAGAGAGGAGAGAGGATGAGGAGAAGGAGAGGAGAGAGGAGAAAACGAGGAGAGGAGAAAAAGGAGAGAGAGAGAAGGAGAGAGGAGAGAGGAAGAGAGAGGAGAAGAGA